>BMAO01017261.1:0-16457 GCA_019973975.1 Trichonephila clavata
AAGTGGCAAAATAGGAAGCAGTTTTCCTTGCAATTTTCCCAATTTCCTTTTCTATATATGGTGATGGACTATTATTTTTGTTTGTTACTATTTATTCAATCATAAACCACATTCTCAGAAATTACACCATCCCAAGTAGGATTCAAGCCCATGACTTTTGGATTAGAACTCCAACGCGCTATCCATAAGGACACAACGAGAGCGCTTTTCCTTTTTATATATGGTATTGGACAATTATTTTTGTTTGTTACTATTTATTCACTAATTAGGTGTAACTAATGAATTACTATTTGAAAAAAGCTGTATTAACATCAAGTGTCATCCACTACAAGTTTAAAAAATGTATTTGAACTTGAACGGGTGAATAGAAAGTATTTTATTAATGATTGAAAATTTGGACAAGATATATATATATATATATATATATATAGGGAGATTGTGAACTAATAGTAGGAATTACAAAAAAATAAATGAAATCCAAAAAAGAAAGTTCAAGTGCAAAAGTTCTTACTTTACAATCTGACCAAGAGATCAGCAAATAAGTAGGAAGCTTTTGAGAAGCTATTAAAGATCGAGATTTATTATTGACCCATAAAATGAAACAATCTAGAGTTGAATGTAGGTGCTGAAGACCTGTTAAGAAATGATAAGAGTAAGCATATTATGAATTATAATTAAATTAATTAACTTCTGAATAATGCATCACTTTTTATTCTAATTAAAGGGAAAAAAATTACATCATTACTTACATTTTAAAAAGAGAAGCAAGTCCATATCTTGAAATTCTGAATCAAAAATACTAAGAAGTAAGTTCAAACATGTATACAGTGTATTTCCAGGAAGTGTTCTAATTTTATTCAATGCAAGTGGAACAGGTGAACAATTATGAGAATAAATGGCAGAAAGTGCAGATGAAAATTCTAAAAATGAAGAAAAATTTTTAAGTTACAGAGGGGAAAAAAGTTGAATAACTCTTTTTTCATTTTTAAAAGCTAAAATAATTTAGGCTATGGAACTGCTTGAATTGTATTTTATCATTCTTCATATAATAAATATATAATGGAATAATCCTAAAACTTATGAAAGTATTCTTTGTATGCATCTTAATATGTAACTAGTTAGATTATTCTTATAAATATATGTAATAATTCACTAAAACTTTCTCTTGAGGGGTTTTAATGCATGGTCTTCAACCCTCCAAGACTTCATTCATATGATAATTAATTTTCAGTTCTGCCTAACAGAAAATGTCTGCCAAAAAACTGAAATGTTAGCATTTTAAAAACAGGATGATGCAGTCTTGCATCACTCACATATTTAAAAAAAAAACAATCAGAAAAGCTTTACAAGAAATCATCTGATTCTAACAGCTCATGGTTGACAAAAATTATAAAGGGTTGAGATGTTGGGAATAAAAAAGAATGTTTTTGTGAATTGTCCTGTACATCATGTGTGTTTGTGTTGTGTTTTTTAAGTAGTGGTGTTATGATCTTCAATTAATGTAGATTTTTAATTAATAAGATGTTTTCTCCTCAGTTGTCCAAAGACAACAAGAAAAAATATTTTAATACAAAAATGCCTTAAACCAAGTCAAACTTTTTCATATATATCCAAGAATAATGATAATATACATACAATAAAGAGAATAGCCCCTTAAAAAGTTAAAATTTTTTTTTCTATGTTGTTATTGTAATATTCAGCAATAACATTAGTATTACAAAAAAAAAATGTATATAAATTTGCAACTAGCAAAAAAAGAAAAACTTCTATCAAAACCTTGAATTACAAAATAAATTTTTGAGCAGTAATTCCTTGTATATATATATATATTGTGTAATACTGTTATAAATTCATTATATATATTTTTTAAATTAAAAGTATCTATTGAATAGTTATAGTAATGGAACATACATTTGATACCTTACACCTAAAACATGTAATGCAGGAAATGTAATTATGATAAAATACATGTTTCGAAGAAAAATACTACTATAGTACCACTTAAAACTCAGAAACTGTGTAAAAAGTGTTATATTTTTTAAATTTACTATCAGTTACTTGGAGTTATAGTAATTAAAAAAAGAAAAGAACTAGAAGTAAATATTAAAAATAGGGAAAAATTCTTTCATCAAAATATTAAAAAAAATGCTTACCTTTGTCCCATGATGCATATATTCTGTGAACAAGAATATATTCATAAATTTGTTTCATAACATATTTTCCTTCTTCTGTAATATCTGCAGGACAAGGAAAATTATAAAAAATTATACACATCCGAATAATGGCAAATAAAAATGATAAATCTAATATTCAGGAATTGTAATAAGCAATATAGTTTCGGATCAGTTTTAACACAATAAATGCCAAATTACAGTGGAAAAATGCATAAATAAACCAGTTAGATATAATTGATTAATTTTAAAACTTGTTTAAAATTTTAGTTTGGATATTACTGTATTTAAATCAGATATTGGTTTTAACATCTCTTGCACAGTATTCAGAATTCAACACAATTGTTTCCATACAATTAATTTTTTTTATAAGTAGAATTCAAAATAATTTGAGAGAAAAAAAAATAGGAATTGGACAATTAGGTATGCATGATATCTAAACCTCTCTTCGAATACATGCATAAATACTTATTTATTTTTAGTTAATTCATTTTTCTTGAAGAAAACAAACAAGAACATTATATAGTTGACAATCTTCACTTTCATAATATTAATGAGTAATTTTATATATATATATAACTCTCTATATTAGTGATTAAAACAGTTAAATCAAAGGGTATATTGTAGTCAACAAATATTCTAAATAACTGTCATATTAATTACAGAAATACAAAGAAACACATATAACCTTGTAAAAGATGAAATTTCAGTCCAATTTACACAAATCTTTTGGGCAGCAAAAAAATGATTTGTGCCATCCCTAATTCTAACTAAGATAGCAATGAACAGGCCTTTTACATTGGAAATTTAAAATAGTGCATCACTTGGTGACAATTTATCAACAGTATTTACACATATGCCAAAATTAGGAAATTTTTATGAATAATACAATTAACTATAATTTAAAAAGTATATTTTTGAATTCAGATGAGTTATTTATTCCAATTTTATGCATTATTAATAATATCTAGAAGATTACATATGTTACAGACAAAAAGTGACATTTTAAAATCAAATTCTGTTAGAAAATATTCAGGAAAATAAGATGAAGGGCAACCATGTTTTAGTTTTACGGATAACATAGTCTTATAAATCAATATCAAAATCAACAAGAAATATATTTTAAAACAAGCAAATTTTTCAATCTGTTATTTAAATATAAGAACATTTACCATTATTTATTGTACTTAATTTAAACATTCCAATAGTGTATGCAAAAAAGCTCCGGCCACAGAATCAGAGTTCCTGCAACTGAATCTCCATACTGATGGTATGGAACATCAAAAAGAATTTTCAAGATCAACATTTCAACATTATTCCAAAATGTAATCCAGTAAGTTTCTTCAAGTAATGCATAATTGCTGCTTTTAGCATGTTGTCTGGAACATTCCACATTGTCGTGCTAACAAAAAAAAAAAGAAACATAAAAGTATCTATTAATAAAGTTATGCTCAATATAATAGAAAACACTAAAAGCAATTTATTTTTTGCAATTAACTTTTCGTGATTTAAAACAATTTTTAGTTTTTAATTTAGATTTAAAATGTAGACATTTTATCAGTTACTAAATCAATTATGAAGAATAAGTTAAAAAAGAAAGGAAAAAAACCCCCATTTTTTATAAGGAGCAATTGTTGATTAACATAAAACAATGACATCAGAAATAAAAATCCAATTACTTATCCTTTCATTATTCAGAATAATAATATGATACATACATTTAACCATTATATTATCATGATATATATTTTCAAAATAAGTAAAAAAATATATATATATTATTATGAAAAATGGATGGTGATGAATTTGTAAATATTTTACCTGATAAAAAGCTAAAATTGCTTTCACAAGAAGCTCTTCGCTTGGTCTTATTTGATAAATTTTGTAAATTCGATACAGCATACATATATTTTAATATCAAAGATTGATTTCTTTGAGTAATAGAAACTAATACAGCAGCAAAATTTGAACTGATATTTGTGAATTGATGAGCTTTAATAGTAGAATGTTCAGAATCAAGATCACTAATAGATGCACTACAATAATCAGATGTATTGCTGTCAATATTTTGAACTGCATCATTTTGCAAATTCTTTTTCTTAAAACTTGTCTGTTGATATTTCTTACAAGCAGATGTTAAAAAGTGAACCACTTTTTCTGAAGCTATTTTAGCTTCAAAAAATGCTAAATAATTTAAAACTACACTTAAAGGAAGTTCTTTGTACTCAAAAGTTTTTAGATAATGGTAAAAAAGATCACAGGATTTAGCATAACAATATCTTAATCCTTTATTATTTTTCAGAAGTACATTGAAATTTTCACAACTTTCTAAAATACTTTGTAAAAAATCAGGTGATATAGAGTTTGGATCAGCTAAGCACAATTTCTGCATTAATATTGTCACACTTTTGTAAGCCCAATAAAACAAGTTAGATTTATGCTCTTGTAAAATTCTATTTGTTTTTAAGACCATTTGGTAAAGTTCTAAATCCAAGCCAACATGAAAACAATTTATTATTTTTTGATAACTACTACTTATAGAAGAGTGTAGATCACACATGAGTTGCAATTTTTTAATCAAGAGTTCTAAAGTTGATATACTTATATCATTACTACTAACAAATCTATTACAAGCTTGAATGGGCATTGTCATCATTTTTAGTTTTTCATTCATATAAAGATGTTTAAAATCACTAGTCAATTTTACTGTCCTTTTAATACAAATATCACACTCTTCTTTTAATATTAGAGTACATCGCTCTTCTAATAACCTTTTTAAAACCTCCTGATATAGAACTAGTTCTCTTAAATTTGCTTTCTTTGTATTTGATGATGAAATCTTAGAGTTTTGTTCATTTTGATTTGTTCTTGAAAACTTTGAAATTGTTTTGTTAAGTTTTTCTAATATTTGTGATGCACCAAGGAAAAGTTTTTGATCTTCCTTGGAATTTAGTTTCAAATATTTTGAAGTAAAATCATCAGAGAGTAAAGTATCTAAGTGACGTTCTTGAATGCATTTTCTTCTTGCAGATAAGTATGAAGCAGATGCACAGGCTTTATTTCCTCTATTTCCCAACTCATTTGATAAATCACTTGTAGAACTAAATTCATTAGAATCTTTAGACTGTTCAGCAGAAAAAGCTTTACGAATGGGAATTAATTCGTTAGATTTCATCATGATTTGAAATATTTATAAGAATTGTGACATTCTTTGGATGAGATGGATGAAAAAGTTGATTCAAATTGAATATTAAATAAACTAGAAAAGAAATCCATTTTTTTTTCAATTATAGAGGATTGCAATTTAAGTTCAATCACACAAACTATTACTAATTTACGAAAACCTGAGAAGGCAGCCATAAAACATAAGAAAGAAATATCGAGGAAAGTACAATCTCTGCATATTTTTTATGCAGATTTCAAATTATTCAAAACTGTTTTCAATAACAGAATAATGACAGACAGATAAGCAAACGAAGAAACACAGCTTTTCTTTTTCACATTTCTCATGAATGCCGAGTAATTATTTTTTAGTTGAACAGAAAAATTGTATAGCAAGTTGTAATGTGTTTCCCAGAATTTGCCGCTACTCATTACTAATGGTATTGACATTTGACAACATAGTGACGTAATGTGACGTTTGGTTAAACAAAAAAATGATTGTTTGATTGAAAGAACTTGATTAAGGCAGTTCAAATATGCGCTGCTGAGGATGCTCGAATTTTACCAATAACGGTCCTGTAGAATAATAAGGGTTGCAACATAAAAAGCGGGTGTCTGAGCTTTTTATAGGGTGATGAAGACATTTTTAGAATGAGATTTTAGCTCAAGTATAATCCTTATAGTTCAATCATGATTTACATTAATAAATCTCGGTGAACGCCGAGAGCGAAACATTATTTAAGCATCACTTCATGATTCAACCTTAAATTTTATTCATTCTTATTAATTTGTTTCGGATTTCAGATTTTTGTAAATATAATGTGTCTTGTTTTGTAACTGCATTTGCATTTTTTTATCAGCTTACGAGTGATATGATATTATCAATTATATTATTATTCAATTATATAATTATATTATTATTCATTTGGATTATGAAGTTGGTGTTACATTGTACGATTTTTTGAATAATTTAGCAAAATTTTACCAACTACCAAATGTTCCATCACTAATAGCCCCTGTGAAGCTTTATACTAATGGATGTGGAATTATAGCGTAATAAAGGATAGCTGGAAAAAAATTATATATTTTACTGCTACAGATATTAACCCTTTAAAAAATATACTCATTGAAGATATCTTATAGACATCTTCCAATTTTAACGAGAATAACATAAAGGAAATAACTGTTATTTGTTTGGATTCTCATTAAATTAACGCTGCTCTGATGACTAGGGTAATGAATCCATTATTTTTGAAAAATGAAAAATTGTTTGTCTTTACTTGAAGGACTGCTCACTACAATCAACTTCATTTAACCATGGCTGAAAATGGACAAATATTATTGAAAGTATCTACTCTCAACACAACGTAGAGCTATTACCTTTTTCCCCCCTTGCTGATTTAATTTAAAATGGAAAACATTTTTTTGCATATTTAAAAATATAATTAAACTGAACATAATTATTAGTTATAAATCACTAATTTTTATCATTTATAGACAGTTAATATTGTTTATTAATACTTGTAATTATTTTGCGTTTGTATTTAATAGTTTAATAGTAATGTAATTGTTATTTGTCAAATATTCATTTTTAGCAGACGATTTGTTTCTTGTCTAATGTAAAATGTTTTCTGGCAACAGATATATAAATTCAGTTAGTTAATGAGTTGTAAATAAAATGTTGGTTTGGATGATATTCTGAAGTAATATTTGTCCCATATTTACCACTAATTCCACTAAACTGACTCACATTAACTACAAGTAAATCTAAATCAACATCAATGTGTGTGCTAATTAAGAGCGATATTAATAGTCAATCGCTCACCCTTCTCACATCCCAACCAATAATTGTTTTTGGGCAATAATTTATCCAATGCTGTCACTGACAAGGATAAAATATTCCAGGTTTTCAATTCAAGACATCTAACAGAGTCTAATTCCATTTGAAAATGGTTTTCATACATAATGAGAGAAAATTTTCTGGATCATTTTCTTTGGATTTGGGATAGTTACCAAAAACCTTTACCAATGTTCAAAAGAGAGCAACCTGCTTTAAGATATTTTAAAATCAAACCATGATCAGTACTAATTTTTTTGTATTTCTACGCATTATTTATAAAAAATAATGGTACCCTTTTTTCGTACATATAGATGATAAAAAAAATTTGTATCAATCAGTATTTGTTTGTTAATATATATTGGTGTTATATTAAGAACGGAGAATACTTTAGAATGATGAAATTTTGCCCGTTTTTTAGTGCAGATATATTCATAAAGGAAGAAAGACAGAAGAGAAGAGAAAAAACCGTTAGCATAATTCCCTCTAAGAAAGAGAGAAAACTCTCAGCATAATTGAAATTTTAAAAAGTGATACATGTTGATAATTTGAGAAACAATTTTTAAAAATTGTATTTTTTTCAATTTGATTATTAAAAGGCATGGAAAAAATTGCAACTATTGAAACTAGAATAATATTCTTCAAACATTTTAAGAATGTATTTTCAAAAAAATTTATTGATTAACTATAGTTCACTTGCAATTTCTTGAACTAAAAAAAATACTGTTAAATTCTAGCATAGCGTCTCTTTCCTAAGAATACAGTTCTGTTGTTTTTGAGTTGAATTAATTTTTTTTCTTTCCTTATGAAAATACGTCCTCTTTTGTATAATTGTTTACGTTTTCTCTCTCTCAAAATTCAGTATTTTCTAATAATTATTTATATAGAGGAAACATTACTTAATTATTTATTAATTACCATTATTTATATATAGGAAACCTATTTTCAAGATTTAATGCAAAAAAAAAAAGTTTTAAAAATAAGTCAGCAGTTTTTTTCGTACCCCCTTCAAATTTAAAAGTTTTCTTACCCCTTCCAAAATTATTTACATTTTTTACAGTTGTAGGATATCGGGCGAATTCTTAAGGATTTTATGGTACTTTGTGAAGTATTCTGAACATCAAGTACAAGCATCTACCCTCACATGCAAAGAGAAAAATTAAATACTTATGCTTTATAATCGAGCTACAAAAATGGAATTTACTGATAAAAATTTTAAGGGAATGGAATATTATATGATTACAACCAAAGGGGTAATATGCTCACTTAATGTAAACCTTGTTTGCTTGGCACAAGTTAGCTTTTGATTTTGACCTTCTTGATTTACCCAACAGGTCTTTAACAGGCACTAGGAGTCGAACCCCCCCTCCCCAAAAAACATAGTTTGTCACGAATTCTCAAATATAACGACCACTTGGTCGCGCACGCACGCGCGCACACACACACATACACTTTCTCTCTCCCAGAGAATATTTTCTTAGCAGAATCTCCAATTTTAAGAATAATTTTCTTTTTCATTTATTAAAGGATTTATGTAAGAGAACAAATTTAAAACTTATTTACATTAACTAGGGTTTTTGCAATCCCGTGTCATATTTTCAATCCCGGGATTTCAGGATAACATTATCTAAATCCCGGGATTAGGATTGGACTACTTATTGAAATATTTACATATTAGCATAGTTGAAATTGCATAATAAAATTGAAAATATAGTTAAAAATTGATTTAATGTTATTTTAATGGAACAAATAAAAAAATTAACTCATCATAAGAAACAAATAACAATATAGTACATAATGAAATTAAAAAAAAATACATTTCTTCATTTCTTGTGTTTTTGTAAATAAGCTTATAAAAACACAGCTCCTCCAGCGTTTCATCGTTGAAACGGCTTCTTATTTTTATTACACATTGTCCTGCCGAAGAAAATGCACGTTCGGATTCTTTACTAGTTGGTATTATCGTCATTAAATAGGTGTAAGTTCTTTTCAGGTAGTCACCACGTCTCCCTCCATTTTCAAAAAAGAGACATTTCTTTTTGAATTTTTGATGACAGTGTCTCAAATCTAATAGACAGCATTGGTGCATATACTTCTTTGATAACTTTATTTAGTTTTTCTGCTACACTTAATGGTTTTTGTATATAAATTGATCCAAATATTAAATCAGAATGTGAGTCAATTAGTATCAAGTGAACCCGGGACTGAAAACCCTACTAGATATTTTCCAAAAATTATAATTGCCTCTGTCCAAGTTAGCTGACACTGGACAGTCTAAGGGTGGGAGAAATGTCCACTTTCTGACCCCACTTCACGATGGGGAGAAAGTTACAGAAGTAAATAAGAGAAATCACATCGAATTTCAATTTTTAACATACACACCCGTTTTGAACCCTTCAAGGTTCAACACGTAAGAAAACTGACATTAAACGTATAGAGTATTAAAAAAGTAAATAAGATAGATTAAATGTAATACCAGATTCCCAATACTTTGAAAAAAACTTCAATTTTCAGACAAAAGTTAAATCCCGGGATTAGTTATTTTAATCCCTGTCCTGCAAACCAAAATATTAACAGCACGAGGATTAATATAACGATAATATAATTCCTAATTTTTCAGAAGTGGTCCATGGTGGATACCGTAGTGAGGCCGTTTCGAACAAGAAGCTAATTAGTTATGAAATAAAATTAGCGATACATCATGAAAGTATTTTTGTGATAATATTTTGAATAAGAAAAGTCTAAATTGTGTTATCGTTAAAGAGAAAAAGAGGTCAAAATTCTAATTTAAAAAAATGAATGATGTCACAAATTATTGTTTTTTAGTTTTGTTGATAAGGAGGAATTTCTAACGATTGGTTGTTTGATAATAGTTTAAATGTTTAAAGAATTTAATGCGATAATTTTTAACCGATATAAAAAGGAAAATTTTATATATGGGTGGATCCAACGGAATATAAAGTGATATTGAGTAAATTTATTGAATGAAACGCATTTGATAGTCTATTTGTGCTGTACACGAGGATCCACTACGCTACACAATTTTGAACCACGGTTAAATGACGAGGTTAATACCTGAGTTGGCTCTACTCTCCACATTCACGCTGCATGAATGTGAGTCATTCAGGTCTCGACATATTTAACATCTATCAACCTCTAAGCGAAACACCTTTGGTGTTGAATCAAAACTCGAAACTGAATCTCTACTAAATCTTCACCCGGACGCGAACGCGTGGCCAGGTAATAATTACTACTACTTCGGTTAAATTCTTTAACACAGAGTTTCAAATTTTACAGTTTATATTAAGCTGTGTCAAATAGATCAACATTTAAATTTTGGCTCAAGTGTCGTATGGGGGGGGGGGGCTTTGGATTAGGTGATTTTTCTGTGGATTTGGCGATTTTTATATAGATATCATGGTGAGCTAACGAATTCATTCTGGCTGCTGGACATCTATCGGTAAGTGGAGTAGCTTTGGCAATCGATTTTGGTCGCCAAAAGAAATTGAAATCGCCCCCCCTATACTACACTTTAACCTAAATATTTTGATATCTACTGAATTGTAAATATTTCATTAGTCTTTTAGGGGATAATAGGCTTTGTCGCCTCCATATTCCAAAATAAATAAATAAACAGTTTATATTTATAAAACTTTATATAATATATTTTTGAATAAACATTGTATAAATTACTATATATTATGCTATTTCTAACGTCGGTTGGATTGTCGAATCGGCCACTTATCTCGCCAAGTGTTTTCTTGCCAAATCGATAAATGCGCCAAATTTGGTAACTCTCCTGATATTTGAATCTGTGAGAGAGAAGTTAGATCGGCACAATTTCGCGTCAAATTGACGATTTTTCAAAATTTGGCGGACCAGTGGCCGATTCAACAAATTCAACCTAAAGTCTTATTGAAGAATCTGTGGAAGAAGAGGATGCAATGTGCTTTTTTTAAAAATTGAATTTTGACAAGAATATTTTTATTTTGTTTTAGATGATAAAATAAAATTAGGTCCTTTTGAACATGGTTCATCAGATATGATTGAGCCAAAACTAAATAAAAATAATAATAAAAAAAAAAGAAATATATCGATATTTTTTTCATATTGTAGAATTTAACACAACTCTTTCAGTACCTCTTTCGTCACTTATTGAGCCTTAGCGTAATTTTTGTGTTCTCATGTTTAACAAACCGTATAATTTTATCTCTGTCCTTCAACTGCTCTAGTTATGTGGTTTATCAATCCATCCATTCACTTCTACTTGTAATCTTTTCTGTTTTTTTTCTCCTTCCTGAGACAAAAGTAAATTATAAATTAACGGATTTTTTTTATCACTTTATTGACGAGATTTGAGAAGTAACTCTAGATAACAAGACAAAAGAAAGACCGAAATTTCCCGAAATTTAATCGAATTACTATGTTTTATGACGCGCGCGCGAAATACAATTTACTGATATAAAAAAAGTATTTTCTCTCTCTTATATGAACATGAAAAAGCCGATTTTACAATTTCTAACTAATCTTAAGCTTCTTTTTTTATGCATTTATGTAAGGGACTTCAGTTACTGAAAAAACTTGAGACGTAATCTTTCTGGAAAGGATGTCCAGTTACTAAACTGAAGACATTTAGATTAAAAAAATGATCAGTGGTAGATTTGATAGCTGTTGCAACACTTTACGAAGGACTCACTCAGGAGACGAATGAGTGAATAAGTAAATAAACATTTACGTCACACTGTTCAGCTACAATAGGGCTTTTGGTGACGGACCTCGTAATTTTGAACCATGGTCAAGTGACGAGGTCGACACTTGAGCTGGCACCATCCTCTCCTAACTTTCACACCACACAACTGGAGGACGCTTGAGCTCTCGACAGATTTAACATGCATCGCTCCCTTACACGGCGGGTCTTTAGTGGTACTGAGCTCGAACTCATGACTTGCCAGCCACGATCCGATACCTTGACCACTAGGCTACCGCGGCTTTCAGGAGACGAAGGATGACAGTTTACAAAGCAAAAAATTATTTATTATACGCATACATGTTTGAACATCCATATATTATAAATCGGAATTTTTTTATTTACATTTCAAAAATTTCAAACTAATCGTTTTAGTGGGATTCTGTGATTTTTCTTCAAAGGGAAATTTGGAAGGTACCGATTTAGGAATAGAACTTCAAAACAACTATTTCCTTTAGTTTCTTGTGTGTGTGTGATCTTGATACTACGTAAAATTAGTTAATTATTATTTAAGGTAGTGTCAGGCTATTCCTCATTGCTGGTGGCGAAGGATGGCTTAGAAAAAATGTGAAATAAAAAAAAAATTATCGCCGAATTCATTCGACATATTGTATGTTGGTCTCCGAATTTATAAGCCAATCGGTTCCATTTTCAAAAAAAGCTAGCTTTTCCTCTAAATTCTTTTATTTTATAAGTAGAACAGAGAGTTCCTGTTTTACATATTCGTTATTTTCTTAATTAATATCTGTATTCTCATTAGAAATTGTAACTAGGAACAACTTTTTCATCTCACTGCATATTCTGTCTATAATCCACTGTCGTGTCAGGATGCGACCAGCATTATTTTTTTTTTCTTTGAAAAAGAAACTTTCATCAATAGGATAAAATAGCCGGAAGAAAAACACTAGCAAAATATGTGGAAACTAAACTCTAATGAAAATAAATATACCGTTTGTCGAAATACAACTAAAAATCTCATGTATAGTTACCTGAAGCAATGGTGTCAGATTACCAGAATTTTGCGCATTTCTTAGCTTTGAAGGTTTCTATATCAATGTATTTGTGACGATACAACAAATGGCTATATAAACGAGCACTGGTGTTGCTAGGCCTGTGTGTGCTCTTTATTAAAGTTACTTGGTTTTTTTTTTTGGGAAATGGAATCTTTGTTAATGGAATTATTAATAACATTTTACTAATTTTAGTTGCACATGTTGCCCCTCCCCCATATTATTGATGCGGCGGTAAGCTACGCCCCTGTATACGCCGAGTATATATGTAAAAGTTAGTATATATAAAAAATTATCTGTTTCTCTTATACATTTTATTCTTTCTAAGCTTATTTCTACAAAATCTACAGTAAAAATAAGTATAATAAAAGAAAATTTTTATTTCTGTTATTGAGGAAGCTTGTGTCTATAGCATTGCAATTAATACAAGTTATTTAACTGATTATTCAATAAGAAGCACATACCATTTTTGAGCTATTAATTTAATTCTTCATCATGTTGGCGTATTAAAAATTATTAATTACCGTAAAATCTGGAGTATAACACGCCCTTTTAACACAAAAAATAAGATAAATAAAAAAAAATGTGGAGCAAAAAAAAAAAAAAAAGACTTCTGCATACATCAGAATACTATTTATTTAAAAGAAAACTACATTCCTTATGAACTTAAAGGGTTGTAGTTCTAGAAGTATACTATTTTTTTCTAAAGCTTATAATAATACAGTGCCAATTTATCCATTGGGTGCTAGGGGCGGGCCTAGAGGAATCTAGAAGAGCCCGGATAAGCTGAAGTTAACCATATTTTCTGGTTATAAATTTCGATCTTCCAGTGCCAAGGGGGTCTGTAGATCTTCTGCGCCTAGGGCCCGAAATGAGCTTAAATCTGCACTGTAATAATACCTCGAGTAAATGACTTCAAAACACAAGAGCATTGCACATTCACATAGTAGGTTTCTTCGTAAAAAAGGGGGTGCGCGTTATACGGCGAATGTACCTAAAAATTAAAAATTGTGCTGCTTGAAATAATAGATGCGCATTATACGCCGAATTTTACGGTATGTAATTAGGTTTTATGAGTTTATAAAATCATTACTTTTAAGAATTTTTTTTAACTCTTCCATGTTATAATTAATTTTCCATAATCGCCTAGGAATTATTTTTTTCTCTTTCTTCGTGAAATATTTTAAGTGATCAAATTTCTTTTCATCGGTTCTAAAAGTTAAAGAGTAAACTATAATTGAAAAAGATATCAAAGGTAACAAAACTTGTTCAAAAGATTAAGAAGTAATATTTTAAAGCTTGAATAGATAAATTATAATATTACAACATGAACATTACAAAAGTCAGTAATATTTAACAAAATATTTATATTTTTATGTTTTTACTCGAATCACATACGCACACCCAAACACACATGCACACCAATCTCAATAAAATTTTAATTAACTAATTTTGATTGGAATTTGAATTTCCTAATTGAAAATGCCCTTGAAAGAAAGAAAAATTTAGTTTCAAAACAGAAAACACGAAGAATTATTTAATTCATTACACAATTCAACTTCCTCATGACTTTTAAGATTGCATTCATAGATTGAGAATTTTAAACAAAAATTCTTAAAATTATGAAATCTGTGACACACACATGCCTGACTTACAGAAAGATTTAGCATAATTTTATTAGGAGCAAAACATTTTATCTTTTAATGGACGAACACAATTTTAATAGCTTAACTCTTTTCCTTCGTTGTATTTCGGCTTAAATTAGGTACAGTTAATCAGCCAACTAGAGAATGAAAATTTCAAGGTTCAAAGGGATTAGATAGGTATCCCACCGATAAAGTATAAAGATATTAGTGCAGCATATTTTTTCCCATCTAGAATGATAAGAATGCAATAACAATAACTCTAATAATAAACATGGTATTTCTGTCCGAGAGTTGACAACTCAAAGTATTTCGATGTTTTTTTTGAGTTTTATGTGATGGAAGAAACTATGATTTTTTTGAATAGTACTTTTAAAAATGAATACGGTACGTATTTCGTTTTTAATTTTATAAATAAGATAACTATATTTACTGAATAGAGTAAACAATTTCTTGTTGGAAAGTTTGAAAAAAACAAATGCATTATTTAAAAAATTATTCATGGTTCACTTTAAAGAACCAATTAACACCTTTAATTTTGTATTAAATATATATATATATATATAAAACTGTTTTTGAATAAAAAATTTTGAATCTTATTAACGAAAATTGTTGTAGATATATTTTTTATTATTTTAACTCATATGTATATCCTCAAAAACTACCTTTTACTATTCATTACTAATATTGTGATACATTATCTACAATACATGCACAGTATATACTACATCAAGGGTGTCAAACTCCTAGGCTGACTTAGGCCAAATAAGCAAGGTAAGGCAGCTTATTAATTAAATTTTATCTGCGGCCTTAAGGTAGGCCGCAAATAAAATTTAAAATTCATATAAACGTAGGTTTTCTTCGAATAATACATAATAATAAACATATACAAAAGAAGAAAAATTTAATATGTACGTTCTGCAATTGTCATCTCTTTTCTGCTATTATCATTCCCCTATCTCGGGAGAAATTTTGATATTTCATTATATATTATTGTATGCCAATATATTGACCGAGTCGCGAGTTTGTACTGCATGTACTCTGTCATTGGATTTATACTCATTAAATTAATAAGATTTGTCACCAAATTTTTATTTTAAAATTTATTTCATTTTTTACAAATCAATTTTAATGTTATTTGTTGGATAAAATATAATATATGGTTCTAAGGATTGAAAATTCTTAATATTGCACATTTTTGTAATTTTATAATGCCTTTAAATAAGAAAAAAAATACAATGAATTTTTTTATTGTATGTTATGAAAGCAGTAGGTTTTTATTTCAACCATTTAACATTTTATTTTATCAAACTTTTGATTATACTTTTTTTTTACTGCAATTTTGTTTCAAAATGTTTTCTGCAAGATTTGTGACTATGTTAAAAAATGTATTTTTTATTTATATAAAGGTAGAGTATATTGTATGATCTTAGTCCGTAAAAGCTTTATAACTTTTGGATGTTTTGATAGAATTTTTGCTCTAAAAAAAGTTCTTTTAAATTCTTCGAACTCACAGTCTGAATTAGAGTTTTCGAATAGTTCGTAAAATTCACAGTCACTTATAGTGTTGTTTGAATGTAATGTTGCATCCTTCAGGAAGTTTTTTCCCACGGTATCATGGTCGACGATCACGTGCCGTTTCGAATTTGTTTTCCAGTTCATTTCCCAAAGTTTTTTTTGTTCATTTCGGCTTCTTGACGAGGTTTTGAATTTTTGGGAAATTTGAGGAAAAAACTGTGTCTCAGCTTTTTCATAGATTGGCTTATATTCGGTATATAAGCCAATCCGTGAATAAGCTAAGTATGGTACATAATAGATATATGGTATATAATAAAAAGATCCATTACGTACCGAGAACTATGATGAATAATTTAATGAAATGTCCAT
>BMAO01017262.1:0-62770 GCA_019973975.1 Trichonephila clavata
ATTCGTATCGGTCATAAGGACCATAAGGCAAAAAACTGCGACACGCAAAAAAAAAACATGATACATACTGGTTCCTCATAAATATGAAGCATTATCTTCACGATATTACCAACATGTTAAGAACAATTAGTTTTGAATTCAGTGTCATTTTCTTTGTTATATTTTTAAGTAATATTCTCTACATTGAACAAAATATTGAATATGCTGATGAAGGAATTATTATTAGTAAGGATGAATATTTATCTTCAACAACAGAAAATGGCATCGATATGTAAAACATACAACATTTATATGTAAAAAATGTATACAATGCATCTGTATATATACAATCTGCATGTGAACAGATTTGTCAGAAGGAAAAATTACTTTGATGAGCATTTAATCGCATCCATAGTCTCCGTGTTCATCCATAATTTTTCTAACAGATGTTTTTTTTTTGTGAAGAAATGGACATGACAAAAAAAAAAATTCTGGTGAGAAGTGAAGGTGTAGTTTCATTGATTGTAAAAAAAAACCCCTTTGATATTTGTGTCATGAATAGGTAATCATGATCGAAGATTCTGTTTACAAAAGGCCTCACAAATTATTATTAGGCTGAAAAGTAGACTTTTTGTGTGTGTGTGAGTCTTTGTATCACATAATTACTGCACCAACAATGATACGCAAGAAAAGGATAGTTCAGAAAAAATAAACTGTGACACTGAAATAGGAATTTATAACATCAATTTAAATTAAAACGTTATCTAAAACAGAAAAAGTAAGCCTTAATTTTGATAAAATTGCCATAAAGTTTTGAACAATAAAAAAACACATAGCAGAAAATCTTAAATATTTAAAATTGAAATAAAAGAAACAAATAAATATAAAAGTAACCTTACACATAGTATAGAAATTATAATATTATATCAAACCAAAAGATAAATAAATTCAGATTTGATGAAAACTACCATAAGCAAAATCTTATACGTGAATAGAAATTCTAACTTAAAATCACAATATTGACAATCTGTTAATCTCAATTAGTTTGAATTGAGTGTCATTTCTTCAGTTGCATTTTTCTACTTTTTTTGTTACAATGGAAAAACATGGAATCTGCCTATAAAGGAAAATGGTACTTATGTATTGGCGTCATTGCAGCAAAATTTGCACCACAATATCAAAATAACAGATTCTTATATGGGAAAAAAAATCAAATTTTTGGTGAAAAAAGCCACTTTGACTGTAGTGACTCTAATACATTAGTATCAGGAAAAACAGTACCCTTTTTTAACAGAAGGAAATGTAGGAACTTAAGATTTTATTGACGAATGCCACTGTTCAAAAATTACTCGCCAAGTTGGCAACGCTGATTTCACATGTGTTGTACGCGTTAAATTGGCAACCATGTGTTTTGTTTCATGTAATGTCTCTAATAGGTTGCGATAATATGTAAGAACTGAAATATTATAGGAAGATTTTTTGGTACTTATGTATTATTGCAACAATTGCCAACTCTATTAATAACTCATCAAGTTGACAACAGCAATAATTTCCTATGTGTTGTCCACACTGAATTGCAACCATGTGCTTCGTTTCATATAATGCCATCATAGGTTGAGATAATACATAAATACCTATTTTTTTGACCAAATGGTCATGCTGACTTAGTTTCACGCTATGCATGCCTAAATATAACTGCAGATTGATAGCATCACTAATTTCAGTTTAACAAAAAGAAAACCTCATATATAATAAAAATTTGTATTAGCCTTTGTATTCTTACATATTAGCATCACCACAACCAAATTGGCACAAAGCAAATCACGCTATATCCACCAAAATCTGACTAATTTTTTTAAGACTGTATTCTGATAGAAAGATGCATCAGTCTTCCAGCTAAACCTGTTATATATTTTTCAATAACTAAATTAGTTTAATATACATTGTTTTGCTTATATTTTGTATGATTATTCTGAACCATTTCTGGGTTTAGATTTAATTCTGTCATTTCTTTTCAGCTTAAAAATTTTTGATTTATTTTGTATGTAGTCATATTGTAATACCTATTTTGGTTAAAGGCTGTGTCAGGTTTATTATTCTATTTTCATTTTGACCTTTATATGTATACATTTGATTCTTCTGTAGTGTTTTTGGTTTTAGATTTAATATAGTCATTTCTTTCCCAGCTTAAGAATCTCTGATGACTTAAATCACAGAAAGTCTTAAACATGAAAAATTAAACAGATAGAAAATAAGCATAAATATATATGAAGCAACCTTACATATAGTAAAAATTATGACATTAATTGAACCCAAGAAGCAACCTCAAATATAAAAAATCAAGGTCTAATTTTGACGAAAATACCATAAACAGCTCAGAAACAAAAATAAAATATGTCAGAAAATGTCATATGTAAATAAAAATTCATATTAGCCTTTGTGTTCTTACGTATTAGCATCATCACAGCCAAACTGGAACTAAGCACACACAAATCATACTATATCCCAACAAAATCCAGCTGATTTTTTTTTCATATAAAAAACACGTAAGAATCTTTTGATATCAAGGAGCGATTAGCATGGCGCCAATTTGGCTGTGATGACGCTTACATGTAAGTAATCATAAATTCAAACTCAAATCATGATATTGGCAATCTGATAATCCAATTAGTTTGAATGGAGTGTCATTTTCTATGGTACTTACATATTATTGCAACCTATTGGCAATATTACATGAAATGAAGCATATGGTTGCCAATTGGCAAGTCATTTATTAAGTTGGCAATATTTGCAACAATGTGTAAGTACCAAAAAAGATTATTGCTTTTTACCTTTATCGGCAAATTCCATGTTTCATCGATGTCGCAAAATAGTACCACAATCTAGCTTACAACAAAAAGAAAAGGTACTAACGTATTATTGCAACAATTGCCAACTTGCAATAATATGTGCATATGCGAGACACTAAAATAGAAAATACAGCATTAATTTTAATTAAAAGGTTATCGAAAACAAAAGAAAATTAAGCCTTAATTTTGCCAGAAAATATTAAAAAATTTGAACATGAATAAAAGAAACGTAAATATATATATAATGTAATCTAGCATATTGTAGAAATAACATTAATTCAAACCGAAAAGCAACCTTACATACAAAAGCAAAGGTCTGATTTTGATGGGAAGTAGGCAAGATGTACCGCTAAAGTGTACTGCTATTTATATATATAGGCAATGATTTAGTTAACAGCTTTTTCTTACTTTGGGGCCGACTACCTTCTGTTGGCGTGATATGAACGTGAAATGAATTGTAGCCCAAGCACAACCTTAGATTGATAATACCACCAACATTCAGGTTAGCAAGAATAAGTAAAAGCAAATGTGCAAACCCAAGGTCCTTGCAACTGTTTTTTACCAAAATATGAACAAATCTTTTTGCATTATTGACTCTAAGAATAACATAAAATTAATAAACATGGAGAAGCAAAAAATTTTCAGATACAGCAAAAAGGTTTGAAGAGTGTAATCAGGCTTTTTTGATAATCATAGTAGAGCTAAGATTAATCAGGAACATAAAATTAAATAGAACATTTTATGGAAAGTAAATATCTTTAAAAGTGGTCACAACAGTAAAAAATAGTAGCTTTAGGCCAGCGTGCATTATTACAAATCACAAAAGTTGATAAGAAAAAAATTATAAACAAAAATTATACACAGATACATGAATTTAATACGGTAGCGAAACTTTGGTTTTGTCCACTAACGTTGGCGGGCTAACAATCCATCTGATGTTTATATCCCGTCACAAAATTTTCGGAGTCAAAAGTTAAGCGAAAAACGAAATCACCTCACCTGGAATATCTGTACACTTTTACGGTACATATTGCCCCCCCCCCCCCCTCTTTTTTTAAAGTACGGAAAAGGATAAAATACGTTATGAATCAAATACGATTCACATTGAAAAACATTGAAAATCTACTGTTATCGAAGTAGTGTTGCCAATCGGAAAAATAAAATTTAGAAATTTTTTTTTCTTAGGATGATTTTTTTCGAAAAACAACTGTAATTCCTCCACTAAGAGTTTAAAAAACGAATAAATACAACCATAAATAAGTATATTTACTATAAAATGTGTTGAAATTCCCCACAAAACAGCTCGAAACATTAATTTTCACAAAGTTATGACTTGGCATGGCTGATGACGTCATATCTCCATTTAACTGAAACATCGCATAAAAGTTGAATTTTAAAAAAATCTAAAGCGAATTTCGAAAAAAACTCTTCGAGGTTAATAGCATAAAGACCTATAGCTTCTACATGCCAAGTTTCATTCTTCTGGGCTGCTTAATTTTGCCGGAACAGCTGAAACACACAAACTTTTCACTGATTTTGTACAGATTTAGCTGAAAAATCGCTTAAAATTTGAATTTTAAAAAATTCTAAAGCGAATTTCGAAAAAAACTCTTCGAGGTTAATAGCATAACAACCTATAGCTTCTACATGCCAAGTTTCATACTTCTGTATTGCTTAATTTCGCCGGTACAGCTGAAACACACACACACACACACACAAACTCTTTCTTTTATTAGTATAGATTAATTATAAATGCTTATTCTGTGAGGTTTGAAATTACAGTTGATTTTGTCAAAGATTTGCATTCTATAGACTACAGCTCTGGCAAAATTGTCTCCATACATGGTTTCTACGATCTCAATTGCTGTTGGTAAAATAAGCTCTCTTCTCCAAGAGTGTAAGGCTTTTTACATCTGGCTATTTTGTATGATACTTTGTAAGATGTAAGTAAGGCTTTTTCATTCACAGACAACGTTTTTTTTAAAAAAAATGCTTTTTTTTTCTGATATGATTTTAATTTTAATTCAAAGAACTCTCGAGACTTGTTGAGGTTACTCACCATGAAGCGTTTCCAAAGGTCTTTTAAGTTTATTAGGTTTCATACCGTCTGCTAACAATATATTTTTGGCCAAATAACACTAGCAGGGGCTTTATTTCTCCATTTACTTTAGTAGTGGTAAATCGAAAATTTAAATATTCTTGAGAATACTTACTTGATTTAATTTTCGGAACTACGCTCGTCTGTGCACTTGTTGATATTTTATTATGGTCGAATGTGTGTGTTCGCTTATGAGTTAAGAATTTATCCATGTTTTTGTTAATCTATTGCCGTAAATACTCAATACTGTAAATTACAATTAACGCGTAAATTATAAAATGTACATTCAAGGTAGATTCGGTAGCTATAGAAGTATCGAGTCGACCAAGACTAACTGGAATTCTACGAGTTTCAGCATTTTTACTTGTTTTGTCCAGACGTCCGATAAGTTGCCGAAACTCACGCAGACGTTCGCGAGTATGCTAGATGTGCTGGATATGATAGAGAGCAACATGGAGCATAGAATATTTTTCTAATGACATTTCTACTTTTAGAAATGGATGATGGAGGAAATGTATCTTTAATTAAATATCATTTTGCAATCTGCTTCAATTTAAATTAGCTAAGGGAAAAAGTAACACAATAATTATCATATTACTTAAAAGTAATTAGCTTAAAATATATATTATTTTAAAGTAACATATACAAAATTTAATACTTATCTAGTTAATTTGTACGGCTTATAATTAAGTTCGTTTTGTAGCTTTAGCACCAAATGCATTATTATTGAATTCAATACATTATTATTGTATAAGGGGGCGCGATAAAAATTATGATTGAAAATTGGGTCGCCAATAGTGAAAGTTTGAGAAACACTGCCTTAATCGTCTTAAAACATTCAAAACTGCATCCATGTTCGTCAGCCCCTGATGGAAAAAATTGATTCGTATTGACTTGCTTGAGGGTGTGAAGGCGAAGTTTGGTCAGAGTTAGATTCTCTGTGATTTGGATTGATTGCAACCGAATGGGATTCGTTTGTGTGCAGGGAGCCATAGATAGTTTTCCACATTTCCACACCTGGAGCTTCCGGTTATGGTTAAAAAAGAAAAACCCAAGATTCCTTTCTAAATTAATTTTTAAATAGTTTTTCTGGTAAAAAAGGGAATATTACCACGTACACAAAAACACATCTATGTTATCTGCCAAAAATAATGTGTTTCAACACAAGAAGAAAAAAATAATAATTTTGTGCAGCAATTTAATCCATTCTCTGCCAACTACGATATATGCTGTTCTACGCTCAGCTTCGACATCTTTGCCATTAGTCGACGAGCAGCCCAATAAAATGATGACGAAGCATAAAAAGATTTAAAATTTGTCTCCATTGAGTTGTCTACAAAAAACTTTAAAACAATAGGGCAGTGTCTGAGGTGGTCACCATCCATTTCACCCTGGTTGCACCAAGCAAAATCTTTTACTCCAATGCGATGTAAATTCCTTTGCAAGTAGTCATGTCCAGTAAGTAAACGAAAGCACGCTACTCCAACAGATCGAGGCAGGGAACTGGGAACTCTACCACTTTTGTTAAGCAAGATATTCCACCTTTTACCTGCAGCTGCTTCACCATACAGGGAGACTCTATTAATTTGCAGTTTACTGTAAATGATTCTTTTGATGTTATGCAGTGGCAAGGGAGAGTTAGGTTGGGACATGAGAGATCCCTCTTTAGCAAGCCTATCTGCTTTCTCATTTCCAGAAATGTTACAGTGGCTGGGAATCCACTGGAGGGCGATACTTTCTCTAGACTTCCCAAGTTCAGCTAATTTCCTTCTACAGGAATTCACTAGAGCGTATTTCATTATATCTTGAGTTTACTAGAGACAAAATGGCAGCTTGAGAATCGATAAGGAATACAATATTATGTTCAGAACAGCTTTCCAATTTCTCAATCGCAAATGATATATTGCCGCTATCTCACCATCAAAACTGTCACAATACTTTCCAACAAGAAAACTAATACTGAAAGCACTTGAATAGGCTCCAGCACCAGCATTTTTAAGAGCATCTACTGCTAAACCATCTGTGTATACATGAAACTATTTGTCAAGAAGATATCTGTAATGTATAGTAGCAAGGGCTGCACTTTTTAAGTCACTTTGTATAGAAACTTATTAGCCAACACTCCAAGCAAGATCCAGGTGGCTCTCCAAAGTCATCTGGCATATAATAAGGTTAAGGTTCTGTAGGAAAACTTGGCAGTTGGGTGTAGGAATATCGAAAGTATCATAAAGATCATGAACAGTTGAAAGGAAAGACTTATAAGTTTTTAATCTTTCATTTGTGGGTCTATAATAATTTAAGAAATTGTTTCTCCTTCTCACAAGATCTTTTCAACCAAGTTCAAGATACTTCTTTGACTCCTTTCACTCAAAGATTCCAAATCTTTCTGGAGTTCCATTGCAGCTACAGGGGTTGATCTGACCCCCACCAGTGATTAAACGCAACATGCTGTTTTGGAAAAGTTTAAGCCTATTTTTAACAGAATCAGAGGCAGTTATTAAAACCTCATTTCCATACTCAACAACAGGTCGCACATAACACTTATAGGCTGTACACAAAACTTTTTGAGTTGAGCCCCAAGTTAAACCAGCTAAACACTTCAGCAGCTTAGATCTTGAGTAACCTCTTTCAACAGTTGAATCTATACGCTTCTTCCATGTTAATTTAGGGTCTAAATGAATGCCCAAATAAACAGTGTCAAATATCAGAGATAGAACTTTTTTTATCGTACTGAAGTTGGATGTCATGGTGTTTAGTACTGAGTGAAAAAAATGGAAAGGTGGTCTTATCGGTATAAACGGACATATTGTTTTCATAAGACCAAATGTAAAGAACATGTAAAGCCTGCTGAAGCACACTTTCCAAGCCAGAAATATCAGATCGATACTGTAGCACTCATCACCATGTTATCAGCAAACAATAAAATATTTATACCTGTAACAGATTTAGGAATAAGATCTATCAAATCGTTAATCATTAGACAAAAAAATTGGGCTCAGTACTGCTCCCTTATGCAAACCCTGTCTGATTTGCCTAAAGCCAGACAACGTATGGCCATACCTAATAAATCTTTGGTCAAGAAAACTTTTAATCCATTTATATAAGTTTCCAGAAATGCCACATGAAACCAGCCTTTTAAGCAATCCAGCTCTCCAAACTTTATAAAATGCATTCTTAAAATCCACAAACACAGAAAGGGTACTTTGCTTTCTCTGAAAGCCATCCTTTATCTCTTAATTTGTTCAGAAGTTCTCTCTTTGGAACCTTTCTTTTCAGTTCATTTCTTAAAATTTGTTTATTGTTTGACTGGGACAAAAAGTTTTGAGCCTTCACTCCATCTCTCTAAAGTCCAATTTTTCTAGGAAACTTTTATATGTAGAACGTTTAGCTTCCATTATTGATTTCTTTAAAGTAGCCTGTGCCTTACGCAAAGCTATGCAGTCCTTACTAAGCCCGGTGTTGAGAGCTCTCTCTCTTGCTTCATCTCTGTCTTTCTTTTGTAAATTTTCATTCCAAAAAGGGGGTATGCTTCTTTTGCTGTCCTCTTGGGACACAAAAAGAGGCACATTTCAGAACAGCAAGTGTAAAAAGCTCTGAAGAATAGTCAAAATTTGGCATAGCCAAAGAATCAGTCAAAACTTCGTTAGTTAGGTTTTTAAATTTAGCCCAATTTCCCTTTTTGAGGGTTCCAGTAGGTTCGTCTAGGCTCCCTATAAGAATGTCCATACTTTATAATACTTGAAAGTAGAATTTTATGTCCAGAACCACCTGGACTATCAATTATTTTATGTTGGACTATATCTGACAAAGTTGGGTGTGTCAAGTACAAATCGGGATGAGAAACACCTCCGCTGTAGGACAAGAATGTCGGAGAATTTTCTTCCTTTTCAATAAAATCGATAGGATTTAAGTCGATAAGATTCAAAGTGGTTTCAGTCGCCTTCACGTGGTGCTTCCTGTTTAAGCTAAGCGACTGATAAATTATCGCCTTAAAGTAGCCCTTTCTACGAGATATATCACAGCAAGCATATGTATTAGGACTCCCGACTTCCTACATCGCACGGAATAAGTAATTATTAAAAGGAATGAAGAAAAATTTTATAAAAATATTATTTATTTAAAAACACACTTAATATCCTTGTCAAAATAACACTTTGCAACATGATACGCTCTAGGACACTTCTAGCCATGGCATTAAAATTTTAAATTGATATCACTGATTGTTTTTGCTTGCTTATTATGACTTGTATAGTATTATAAGCAGACAAAGACCGATAGACAATTCTTAGTAATTACCTTTACCTTCTGGGTTTTTTCAGTGAGGATCATTACAATTCTATATTATTGTTTGTCACCAGACGAAATTACAAAACGAGCTTGCAAAATAAAAAAAAATAAAAAAACCGCTTTTTATGTTAAAAGTATAATATCTTGTGAGCGGCGTTATGCAAAGGAATTTTTTTCAGAGACATCGGCTGTGAGTTATCTCTTGGTGTTTTTTCATTTCAAATTACTATAAATGCCCTTCTAGTTCTATTTTAGTAACCATACCATTATATATTCTTGTCTTCTTTAAAACAATATCTAGATACCCGGTAGTAGGATGATTTAAATCTGTCTGGCGATGAATGGGTTAAAATAAATACCTTAAGAGAAGCTTCTCGCTTACAACAAAACAAAACTTTCCATTAGAAGCGATGGCCAATCCGTGTTCGAGAGCAAGGTCTTATATGAAATCAAATGCGGGTAAATGGCAGCATCCGAAGTATCCTAATGCTGGAAGCAAAAAATGAGTGTGCAGGCATGTCAAGAGAGACGCATGTTGATGAAACACGGTAGGTTATAAACGGGTTGGTTTTCAAAAATATACAAGTTTGTAAGCATATGCGATGCTTACGTGGAAAGTATAGACTTCCAGAAAAGTGTTTTTAATTTTCACAGAAAGACCAATAACAAGCTGACTTTATGATCCTAGTGTTGTGTGTTGGTTTTGGAATCAAAAGTTACAAGACGATTTATATATTTATGATGGACAGGTATTATGATTTACATACTTTGAAGCCTTGGGCCCAGGTAAATCTTGAGAATTTTTGAGGTATTGGGCTCCTCTGCAAAAGTAGACCCTACCTGAGATTTTTAAGGTAACTGGGATGGGAGATGCTTTAACTTTTGCATTTTTTATTTTATTTTTTAAAAAATAGGGGGCATTTTGCTGCTTCTATAGATGTATTATTTATGAGAATTCGATAAAAAAACGCTAGAAAATTGAATTTTAAAATTGTAAACAAATGTGATGTAACTGTGATTCAGGTACACTTTCTTCAAAATCCGCAGTGATTCAATATGTATTTTAAAAAACTAATTTTTCTATTCGAAGAACGTAATTTTTCTATATTATATGTTTAAATATATTGAAAATTGCACACTTTCTGTGCAAAAATTACGGAAAAATTAAATAATTAGTTAAAAATTTTTAAAATAAAATTTTGTTTATTGAAATGTTATTTATATCTAGTTTTGCATTTATAAATACTCAATGAAGTTCTTAAACTATAAATCAAGTGGATCATGAGGATTACTTTAAATTTAATACACAGCTTGTAAAATAGACATTTCGTTTTTCCTAACTGCTTATTGTTAACATTTGAATTATCATGAATAACTCTCCATATGCTCATTACTTTTGGTTTTACTTGAAAATAAATAAATATTCATATGTATAAGTACAAAAAAAGTTTTGTTATAATTTTTAAAAACATAGCTCCCTTTAAATTAGACGTCAAATTAACTTCTTAAATTCATAAAAGACAATTTTTTGTGTATTTTTATAACAATAAAAATATGTGTGAAGAATTTTGTAATATCATGTAATGATGATGTTCAAAGTGAAGTAAAAATACTAAAACTATAGACATAAAACTTTGGTATTTTAAAGAATCGTTGATAGCACGTGTTGATGAAATAGAGAAAGAATAATTAAAAAGACTTGTAAAGAATCTAGAATTTTAAACTTACAATTTAAAAACTGAGAAATGATGCAAAATAATGCAATTAACAATGATATGACTTTATATTGTATTAAAATATATTATTTTACAAATCATTGATGAAAATATCTTTATTTGCAATTTTCTCAAAACGCATTTTTTGGTGATTCCGGTACACTTTCCTCACAATCTACTTTACCTGTAGTGCTGATATTTTGCATAATACAATATTAACAAATTTTTAACAAAGTGAATGAATTCGTTTTCAAATAAATATTCAGAAATTTCAGATATAGCACAATTTCCGCATAAAATTTAAAGGAAATTTGAATCACTAAGTTTAAAATTTTTTTTAATTTTTATAAATTTATATTTTAAAATTTCATTTTATTTATTTTATAGATTATTATGTTTACAAATACTCCGTGAAATTTTATAGCTATATATTTAGTAGATTTTATGCAAAATGTACCTAAATGTAAAAACATGCTTGAAAATAAAAGAAAATATAGTTATTGAATAATTATTGCTCTTATAGGTTTATTTATAATTTAAAATGAAAATTTTTTACATTAAAAAGTATACAAACATACAGGTAACTCAATGCAAAAATTTTATTTCCGTGGTTTTAAATTTAAGTAAATGAGAACCTATTAAAGTTGGTGACAAAAAAAGTTCATTTTTCCTTCTCGCAGACGTCCCAGTTACCTTAAAAGTAGAGAATATATAACATGAATTGTGCCAAATACTCGTTCAAACGGTAATTTGAAACAAATCAATGTACATGGCTCAACCAATAGCCGCATTTCGGTTAAATGAGTTAAATGATTGTTTATGGTGTTAGGCCTAGACATGGACAACGGTCATCACATAAAAATACAGTCTAACCACTTTTCCCAGTTGTCATCCAGTTTGAAATTCCTTGGTTTTGGGAGAATATGTACGGGAATAATATTTGACTATTAAAATTATCCGGATTATGATCTTATTAAGTTAGAGTCGAAAAGGAAACGAGGCCCACACCGAGGGTGAGACCCTGGGCCCGGGCCCAGTTGGCTCATGCCTTAAGACGTCCCTGATGATGGATATATGCCCTTAAGAAGTTTATGGCATAGTCATGATCTAAACAATGATATCTGTATAAGTAGGCTGATGGAAAAATATTTCGAGTTATCCAGAAATTAACGCAGGGTTTTCTAAAGAGTAAAGTTAAGTTTTTAAAAAAAAATTTCTATCATCAAATATTTTTGACTCACAGATTTCATTTAAAAATACGAGTATATTAATTACAATATGTTGTTTAATTAAATCAAATACTTTTACTTTCTACGGGAACAAGGAAGCTTAAAGCTTGGAATAAGGCAAGAAAGGGTGATCAGAAAACTCAAACAAAGCCACATGGCAAGATTAAGGCTGTTCAAGATGACCTTGTCTAGAGTCGTGTTATTCAAACAATGAAACTGCACTCCAGCTTCAGCTTGGACTCACTCCATACTTTCAAGGACAGTAATGTGTGACTGGATTTATTGTTTTATAAACTTTCCATTTAGAAGTGATATGAGGAGAATTGTTGAGGTGTAGTACTCAGATGCATTGCCAAAGCTTCGTGCAGAAAGGCAGCAGTGCAAACCCAAATTCTGAAGTATATAGAACATTTCCCATGTAGCATTAATTAAAATTAAACGACTTCATTAAATTTTTTGAAGCTCAGAAATAGACAAAGACTCTCAAAAATACATTTTTTATTTCCATTTCATCTCAGTTTTGTAAAACGATTCACGAGCACTTTCAAGCAATTTGAGTATGCTGCCTAAACTTGTTTTCAATAACATCCCAGCTTTTAATTGGCTGAAGACAATCAAATTCTGCTACTTAAAACGGAATGGTTTTTCCGTTCCTGTCCAGGAAGGTTCCGTGGTGGGACTCGTCGAGCTGAGCCAGAGTCTTTAACACGGAGGAAATGCTTTCGGTCACTTCAAGCTGTCCCCTTTCTGAGCCTATGTCAGTCTTGACCCAACCGGGACACATGTTGACAACCAAGATACCTTTTTCCTTTATTGTTAAGGCGACCACCCTCATGGCCATGTTTAGGGCTGTCTGTAGGAAAAAATATACTATAAGAATTCGCAAGTTATTCACAGTCATTCTTAATTACTAAGTGTGAGCAGACTCATTTAATGGCCCTTTCCATTAACATCTAATTTAAACTTATCATTTTCAATATGACGTACCAACACCCATTGAGTTAGTTTCATTATTCCTTATGATGTGCTATTTTAAATCTCCTGTGATCATTTCATTAAGATCACAGTAAGAAGTAACACGAGATCAACTGGTGAAAGGAGCTCATAGAAACTCATTTTCATAATCTCTACATCACTTCGTCATCACACACATAGCAGATTTAAAATAGTTCTTGGTTAGATAGTAGTGTTATTGGTTGTTGCAATTTCTCTATGATAGTGATCTTTTCGGTAATCAACCCGATACCTTTTCGAAGAAAAAAAATCGGGAATGTCTTAAGAAAAAGTTTAAAGTGGGATTTAAAAAAATTCAAAACAGGAGAAAATAGCATAAGAGTAAACCCAATTCAAAATTAAATCGCATTACCAAAAAAAAAAAAAAAATGCTCAATTATCTGCACCTAATTTAATCAATCATCTTGAGCTTTGAAGACAAAATGGGAATTCGATGGAAGCAGAAGCAGATAATTGTTTTGCTAAAATTAATTGCATACTTTTTCTTTCTAACAATTGGGTATGAATCATTTTCACTAATTACAAGTTAAAGTAAGTTTTAATTATCTATCTACGTTAAAAAGTCAATTTTTACAAAATTTTTAACTTTTTATAAAATATTCTTAAAATATAGACTCTTCTCTTTCTAAAACCACTTTCCTTTGTCTCTAGAGCTTAGAAAAGATATTTTAATTTGAAATAACCCTCGACACATACTTTCCAAACCGTTAGAATGGTATTTGCGTGCCGAAAGTTGGTTGAGTTCTGTTTCTTTTCTGGATTTTTAAAATTTAGATTGTTAGAGTTATGTCTTTTAATTTAGATCTGAGCTTTGGCCACAATTTAATTTTCATTTCCTGCAAGCAGTTTTTCCTTCGAACATGGCAACAGTAGCAGATTGTTTTGGTAATTTTGAAGTAAAACGTGTGATCATTCAATACAGCCTTTGTTTTCTTTTGATTAAATTCGATTTTATATATTTTCGTATTCCATTAGGACATCTATTAGCCATAACAATTCTCTTTTGAATTTCAGTAGTACAATTGTTTCTGCTGTTAATTTCCGCACCTAAATAAGTGAAACTGTTAAAAACTTCAACATTGTACTTTTCAATTTTAAAGTGGATATTGTTAAAACATGATTTAGTGCAAAGCATGTACTTGGTCTTATTCTCATTTATTTTCAGTCCCATTTCGAGGGTCTCTTTCTCTAACGATAAGAAGGCTTGTCTTAGTGTGGTGGTTGTTAGAGCAATGATATGAATGTTATCAGAAAAAGCCAACAGTTGTGTTGACTTATTAAAGATATTTCCTCTGGTTTTGACATTAGACTATCTTACCCCCTTTTTTAATGCTAGATGAAAGGAAAGACATGCTAGCACATCTCCCTGTTTTTTCTATTTTTTAAAGATAATAAATGAAAAAATAAGAAAAAAATGCTTCCCTCCAATTCACAATAATGTTAGCGCTATTTTGATGGGTTGTGGATAGTATCTCAGAGTTTTTATGGAAATAAACACAGGGATGTTCAATACAATCAATCAATCATGAAAATGTACATGAATTTTTTCGAAATTTATGTACAATAATAAAATACTTTTTAGAATTTTTTGTATTAAAGTAAAAAATCCATCCCAATGAAGTAGGCAAGTTTTTTTTTAGCAGAAGGAGCCCATTCTTAATTACAGACATAACGAAATGCCTTGTGGCACTGACCTTGCTTGTCCTGTATCCCATTGACTCCAAAAATTCTTTCGGAGTTTGTTCTGTCAACTGTTCTATGGAACCTGCCATGGAGGAAATGTTGAGTGCGGCGGCTCTGGACGCATTCATCCCTCCACTTTTACGATCGGCAGCTCTCTGCAGCAGAGGAAGCATCGTCTACAAAATAAATCAACTTTCAGGAAAGAAGAAAAACACGCGCTTCAGGGGCGGAACCCGGATTTAATCAGTCGTTAACATAAGTACATTTTCATCATGATTCAGCAATTCATGCTGAGTCATCTAAGAAATATATTTTAAAGCTATTTTATAAATTATTGAATGTCATTGCTGGAGAGATTTAATTATTTGAAGAGAGAAAATTTTATGCACCACTGCTTTTCGCTTTTAGTTCTACATATCTATAAATTAAAAATCTTTCCTCATATGAAAAAAATTTCAAGTCCGCAATCAAATTGTTTAACAAATGAATGCTCAAAATCGAGAAAATAGGGTGATGGGAGCACAAGCTTTCCACGATAAAATTTTTATTTATCTCTTTATTTAATTCTAATCAAAGGAAATAATTATATTTTATGTTCTCCATTCCTTATTTTAATAAATATTTTTAAAAAATATATAATGTATGTAAATTAAAAATTTCTTTTTGTTGAAGAAATAGCTATATTTTATGCTGTTTATTTTTTACGTTAAGTAATATCTTGAAATAATGCTAAATTAAAACATAATAAAACTGTAAATCTACATTATGGGTCTCTATTTTCTAACTTTGCATGCCTTATAGCGGAATTGAGTTCTTTCAAACATATTCTACTGGATGACACGCTGAATAATGTTGGTAGATTGCTTTGACATGCCACAGATAAAAAGGTTGCCGGCCCCTATTTCAAACCATAGAAAAGTGTCAAGGGAGACAACTCAATTATACTTCCCAAACTTTCAGCTTCGACAGATTAAACATGCAGCATCAAGCACTTTGTACGGTGGGTCTCTAGTTCAACAGGGGCTCGACACAAGACATACCTACCAAAAATCCGCGACCCTAATCCTACAGCTACCGCAGCCACTAACGAATAATTGCTGAAGATGATTTCTAAAAGTTCTCCCAGATGTTATATCAGCGCTATGAAAATATCTAATATAAATTCCTTAAGGCATTACTTTGAAGATGGTTGTGCATCGGTACTTTAAAATATTCCCTGCCAAATCCCAGAAATTTTACATCCTGTGTCGGATTGCTTGTTCCCACTTTCAAAAATTACCTCTATAATTATACGCACACACAAAAAAAAAAACTTATGTGAGTTATGACATCCCTACCAGAGGGCAAATTTTTGAAACTCGTGATAATCGACAATATTTCGAAACTTTACCTTCAACACCATGACTGGTCCCACAGTGTTGGTAGAGAAATGAAAAAGCAAATCCTCTTCGGTAATCTCTGGAAAGCCCAACCGCCTCATAGCACCCTCATTGTTGATGAGGAGGTTAAGTCCTTTGTCTCCGACGATGTCTTCGATTATCTTTCTTGCGGCTTCGATTTGAGCCGCTTGGCGAATATCTGAAAAAGAATAAAGCAAAATTCCATCTCTAAAAGATTTGACATGAGTAAATTCTCCATACATGTAACGACTGCAGTATAAAAAGTTTTTTTTTCTTCTAATTTTCATAAAAAGAAGTGGAATTCAAGTTTCCAAAGTTGTAATGTTTTAACATTTAATTCCTAATATATTTTTTTGAATCAGTTAGCTGGAGAGCAAGCATATTAAATATTTTGTGATCATCTGTCCGGCAGTGAAATCTAAAAAAAAAAAAGAACAAAAATTTCATAATCGAATTTATACTCTGAATAAAAAAAAATCAGTACACAGCTATTAAAAAATAGCTTTGTGAATGTGCACTCTATGCAGGGAAATGCGAAAGCTAAGCACTCGAAAGCCGCGTCCTGCATCCATCTGACAAGCGAGAGGCATTATAAACAGTTTTTCATGGGCCATCGATGAAGCACTAAACGTTTCTTTTCTGCAGCCCAATGGGTAAATCATTTCCAGTCAATCTGATTTGTTTTTTTTATTATCATGTCTCCCTTTGAAAGCGCATTAGGGCTGGTGGCGATGCAACTCAGAATTTCCTTTTCAGCTGGAAAAGAGAAAGAATAAAAACTAGGAATATATTTTTCAAACTAATTTTCATTTATTTAAAGAATAAAAATTGTTTTCGTGCTCGATTCTACGCACTGCTGTGACCGCCGTGGATTGTTATGTTTCGGGAGAAATTTGCACCGTCTATTTGAGGGTCCACATACACACAACTTCTATATTGCAGTGCTTACCAACCTTATTATCGCCACCGATCGGTCAACGTTTGAGAATTTTACTCCGGCCGACTGAGAGGTGGGGTGGTGATTGTTAATATTTTAGAATAATTTGACTTAATAACTTTAATTTAATTGTTTTTCAATATGCTATTTATATAAAAAATGAATATAATGTGATTTAATGTAATATAAATTGATTTCCATAGAAAGTCACACAAACTCGAGATAAATAAACCAGAGTAAACGAAATGAAAATAATTTAATGTTACTTGGGCGTCCCGGTATCACTTGATCCATGGACCGATACCGGTCCACGGTTCGGGGGTTGCGGAAAACTGCTCTACTTGACTGAATAGGAAAACAATTCTCTTCTGGGCAACTTTTACTCTTATTATGCCTAGTTTTGACTCGTGAGGAGGAGGCGTTAGGCTCCTAAGAAAGAAATGCTACCTTTTTTCACAGTCCAATTTGCTATTTTATATGACGTGTGAGACAGTAGAAACACAGAAGACTGTATATAATGACGATCAGTGCGAAGCATACGTGCACCTCTGCACATATGGGGTCTACGCGTACATATGATGCCTTAAGTGAACACATAGAATCATGATTAAGGAAACTGGAGTTTATATAAATAAAACTGCACCAAAAAAAAATTTAATCATAAGCCGATTTTTAAGTACACAACTCATTAATCTTCTTTCATTGGTTTCTTGAATTTTAAATTTCAAGTAAGTGTTCATCGAAGAATAGATTCATTGCGTAAAGATCATAACCTATCAGTAAAAAAAGTTATCGAAAGCGCGTTTGAAATAAACTTACCCATTTTGATCAAGATTACTTGAGTTTCTTTGGAAGCATCTGTGATCTTCTTGAGAGCCTATGGAATTGGAAAAATAATTACATAAACTACTTCTAACTAATTACCTTTATTCCATTAATTTCTGTTTTAAAAAACTTTTTTTGGCCTTAATCAAAAATATTTTAGTTTTAACAACATTTGAAATCGAATATTTATATTCAGATACATTCTTTCGTTTTTTATCTTGTTTCATTTTTAATGTTTAACCCAAAAGAACAAAAATGCATGGTACAGGAACTAATATTTTATGGAGTATTTTATTTTACTTTCTCATTACAATTTGTTTTCACTTATTACTTCTAACTTTCTAATCACTAATGGACTTTTCTGAATATTTAAACTTATCAGTACACGTGCATATACAAATTGTGCATTACGTCTATCCTTCCCAATGACTTACCAATCATTTCAATTTCTTCTGCACGTCATGCTAGTAACGCAATGACCCTATCTGAATTTCGTTTCATTCAGTTGTTTCTCCTCTGAATATTAATAATTGTGTTGTTTTCTTAAGATAAAAGATACGAGCTTACTACATTACTCTGACTCAATTTATTTTATATTCTCTTCGTAACTATTAGAAAAAAAGTTGCCTTTCAGCAAAACACAAATTTTTTCCAAAACATAGATAATAAACAATTAGCATGTGCAATTACTCAATTTTAAACAAAGTAAAAGTACAGTAAATTAACAAAGCTACAGAAAATATAAAAACTAAGTTAAGGGGGGAAGGTAATGAATTTCGGCCCCCAAACACATTTTTCACTTTTTAATTTTAATAAAATATGAATTTTTACGCTTCTAATGGGGCAAAAATTATCATTCTACGTGCAGTAGAAGTATTATTAATAATTTTTTGAAATGTTTTCCACCACCTGTCAAAGTCTACCTGCCACGCCCATTCATACGTAAACAAACTTTTTTCTGCATTGTAAGCCCCGCATTTTTACTCTCCCCCCCCCCATTATTATTGAAAATACTTCGAACGGTAACTTCTTGTAGAAGAAATGATGTGAACCGAATGCTTGTTTACTATTTGAAACGTGCTGTTTTCTTGAGTAACTTTTGCTTTGTGAACCGTTTCTGAAAACAATGCCGAGATTCAGAAATAGAATTTAAAGAAGCGAAAAGTTATTGGCTTACATTGTCAGTCAAAGGGAAGTGAATCAATTAAAAATTTGAATGTTTCTACTTCAGCCAAAAAGTTGAAATCTTGTATGGATTACAGCAATTTTCTTGGAGAAAATGGAAATATAAATGAAATTATAAATATGACTTTATTGTCTGAAGCTATAAAAATATCTGTTGTGTGTAAAGAACGCAAAAATAATTACATTTCAATTAAATTTTTAAGAAAAGTTCAAGGCTTGGCCACAGAATTTTCTGTTTCTTGTGAAATTTGTGGATTCTGCCAACCATTTCTAAATAGTGATACATATATGATTTCATTTAATGGAAAAAGAGTCTAAGCATTATGAAGTTAATACCAGGCTTTAATATGCAATAAAATGCATTGGTAAAGGTAGTCTTCTGCTACAATTTTTTCTGTGGTGTTAGGAATTTGCCAACTCCATCACAAAGATTTAATAAAAAGGAATCAGGATTAGACACAGCCATAGAGAATGTGGCTACGGTGAGTATGCAAATTGCAGCTAAAGAAGCCAGAGATGTCAGCGGAAATTCTGACATACCAGTTGCTATTGATGGTACTTGGTAAAAGCGTGGGTATACGTGTTGCGACAAGTGTTGATACCGACAAAGTGCTTGATTTTTCAATTTTATCAAGATTTTGCAAGTGTCCCAACAAAATGCATGAGTACTGTATGGCTAATCATTTTGGAAATATTGGAAATATGGAAGTTTTAGGAGCCATCGAAATATTCCAAAGCTCTGAAAGTTTGCATGGTCTGCGATATCCCAAATTTTTGGGAGATGGTGACTCCAGAGCATATAAAACAGTAAACGACTTGACTTGAGCTTTAAAGCTAAAAATGAAAGGTAAGAAATTAAGTGACAAAAAACATTGGTGGTCGCGGTAGACTTACAGATGCTGAAATTGACAAATTACAGCGTTATTATGGATTGGCTATCAGAAACAATGGTAGTATTAATTCAATGAAAAAAGCGATTTGGGCTAAATATTTCCATAAAGCATCTACAGATGCATATCCATAACACGGACTGTGCCCAACAAATGAAGATACCTGGTGTGGATATAACCAAGCAATTATAACAGGTGAAGTATATAAACACAAGAACACCTTGTCATCAGAAATGCTCTATTGTATCAAAGATGCGTACAGGGAATTATCAACTCCTAACCTCCTTGTCAAATGCTTACATGGAAAGACATAAAACTGTAATGAGAGTGTAAACAATATAATCTAGTCACGGATACCAAAAAACATTTTTGTGCAATTGGGCACATTAAAAACTGGAATACTGGAAGCTATAATCAAGGTAACATTACTAAATGTCATGTCCTTGCAACATTAGGTATATTTCCAGGTTTTTACACAGCTCGAGCAATGGAAGCAGCTGATCGGGAGAGACTACGAAAAGCTAATTATGACATTTTATAAAAATCTAAAGAAGCAAGGGTGAACAGAAGGCATAAGAAATGCATATTAGAGGATACATTAAGAGAAACAAATAATAATCTAAGCTGTGGAGCTGGTATACACTAATTATAAGTAAGTTTCTTACTAGAATCCATTTTTCTCCCTCAAAACTAACATTTTTACCATAAAAGGAACATTTGTTCCTAAACTAATGCATTTAACAGCTTATAACTTTGCATAATTAATCATTACACTCTAATACATACTTTATTCTGGGAATTTTTTCAAAAAAATATTCCGACTTAATTTATAGCATTAAACATCATGAAATTTTACTGTTTTTGAAAAAAACAACAACAGATTTGTGCAAAAAATATTTTTTAAAAAAATAACTGGACATTCTATCCACAAAATCTCTGATTAAAGTATGTATTATGGTTCAAAGAATGTTTAGTAAAAAAATTGGAGATTTTTATTCAATAGAATGTTTAAAAATGTTCCTTAAAAATACCTATTTTTAACATTACTGAGTTACAGATCCTGTTTCGTGAACCTACCCCCTAACTTAAAAAGGTTAATCAATAATTACACGTGCTTTTCAGTTTCTAAATGAAAAGAAATGTTATATTTCTCTACCAGAGAGCTTGTAACAATAAGATTTTTATTTTGCAATAAAAAAAATGTGAAAGATACTGGATTTTTTGCAGAATGATGGCAAATCCAAGTACGTATATCAACATTTCTTTTCTTTCTCTAAAGCTAAAAAAACTTTAAAAAATGCACTCCAAATCGCTTAAAACATCCTTAAGAATGTTGCGAAAGAATTTTTACACACACAAAAAAATTAGTTCAAAATGAGTTAAACTTTGAAACTTTAAAATTGCGTTAACAATATATGTAATATTTCATGTGAAATCGTTTTTGAAGTTAACTTCTAATGTCACGGTAGGGAAAAATCTTCGTTACGCATTACGGGATGACGTAAGGTGTATGAGATTCTTATATTAATATTTATTTTTATTTCTGTAACAATAATACAGCAATTCCATAAACAAGAAATCTTTATACAAATAAAATATCTTAAATACAAAATAAATCGGTTACACAAATAAAATATTGTTACGTAGATCGGGGTTCGAGGATTTTATGCAAAATCAGTCGTAAGCAACAAGACTGTTCTTTAAGAGCGATGAGTATTTATTGGCGTAAATCAATCCTTAAAATACAGGATTCAGCAGCAAAATTCACAGAATAAGTAACAGAAGGATTCCACACCTTCAACAGCACTCAGACACAATAAGCAGTTTCTAAAATACACGTATGTAAATGACTATTCACAAGCACAGCCGAGCTGATCAAGTTCAAGGCAAGTCTACTAATCGCTAATCAAAACAATGGTCACTACTCGCTGGTTGAAAAACATGGTTGAATGCTTCTTGGAGTGCCTGCTTCCCGCAGGGAAGCTTAAACTCCTATCCTGGGAGAACTTTTGGGGAGACTTTGGTTCGGCTCAACCTCAGCCCTTTGCTGCATTTGTGGTCGTGAAGATTGAAAAAATTTAAGAAATAGAGATAAATTAAATATTTGAGAAATTAGAAGTTACTTTAAGTGAAAAAATAAAAGTATTAAGTGAGTGGAATATGTCTGTGAATGTGTGTATTTAGTGAAAATAATCTGAGATTGATGGAGAATACTGAGAAAAGTGTCGGCCTCTGCTAGGAGCGGTCGACGTAATCTTTGTGAGGTGGAGAAAACGATCGGCGCAGGGAATCTCGTCGGAACTGCCCCGTCTGCTGGAAGAAAAAAAAAAAAAAAAAAAAAAAAAAAAAAAAAAAAAAAAAAAAAAAAAAAAAAAAAAAAAAAAAAAAAAAGAAAAAACGGAATCCTGCGTTCGCAGTGTGGAATACTGCTATTCTCTCTGGTTTTTTTTTTTTTTTTTTTTTTTTTTTTTTTTTTTTTTTTTTTTTTTTTTTTTTTTTTTTTTTTTTTTTTTTTTTTTTTTTTTTTTTTTTTTTTTTTTTTTTTTTTTTTTTTTTTTTTTTTTTTTTTTTTCGTGGCCGCCTCCGTCTGCTGGTTGCCTTTCTGAGTTGGCTATTTAAGAGGTGTTATGTCAGTGCGCGTTGACCAATCGGGGAGCAGCCTTTGCCTCCCTCTATGAGGGAGGAGCGTGTGTCTTTGGAATTTGGATTTTGATCATCTAGGAGGTGTCATAGAAAGTCGGTCTATTGGTCGTTCTGCTCGTCTCCCATTGGAAGAGAGCGAATTCGGTAGAAGAAATGAGTGTGTAGGAATTTTCTGTGTGAATTTAAAGGGAATATAAAGATTAAATTAAAAGAGAATATTACGTGGGCGATTAAAAAGTGGATTTGGGTTATATTTTTCAATTCTGGCTATTGCTCTATTGTTGTGTGAATCAATTTTATCAAAGAATTTAATTGCTATTTTCTTGAAAACTTGTTTGAGTGTTTTTGAGTTAAGTGCTGATCTGATGTCTTCATTTCTCATATACCAGTCAGCGTTTGTTATAATTATAATGATTTTGTTTTGAGCTGTTTCTAATAATTTGATATTAGAGTAGGCTGCATGTCCCCAGATTGGGCAGGCGTACGTAAGCTAATCGCTAATCAAAACAGTGCTCGCTACTCGCTGGTTGAAAAACAGACTGACTGCTGCGGCGAGTATCTCTCTATTTATAGCAGAGGCCGAAAATTCTGGAAAGATGCGCTCGCGCCACAGATCGTGAAGTTAGTGGATTTCTCTACTAATTTCTAGAAGAATCCAGAGGGTCCCGAACTCGCCAACATGGTCGCCAATGTCACCAAATTGGTCGCCAACTTGGTCGCCAAAGATGATGCCAATTTGGCTACATCGCCAATATTTCGCCAATTTCCCATTGAATCGCAATTATAACGTAAGGGACGGCGTTGCTTGTGAATATTACAATTTTATCATGAAATAAATATAGCATAGAGTAACATAAAGGCGTGCACATCCAAATACAAATTATTTACATTATTTTATACAAAATTCGTAACATTGCCCCCTCCTCAAAGACTGCACGTCCCGGGCGGTACAATCCCTGAGTAAGAGGCATTTATTTACAGACATAACCTATTCATATAATCTATATATATAAAGGAGAAAAGCGACTCACTGACTGACTGACTGACTGACTAATCACGATATCTCTGGTACTATTCAACCTACAGACTTGAAATTTGGTAGACATGTTCCTTTCATAGAGTAGACATCAGCTAAGAACGGATTTTACGAAATTCGAAATGCAAGGGGCGTTACGGGGGTTAAGGGGCATTATTAATAATTGTTTCCATGTTTAAACTACTTGATGTACAATCCTGAAATTGGGTAACCAGATTCCTTTCAGAGAGTAGAGATCCGCTACAAAATGAGTTTGGTGAAAATCGACCCCCAAGTGGCGTTGCAGGGGCTTAGGGGGCGTTATAGATAATTATTTCCATTTTTAAACTATTTGACGCACTGTCTTTAAATTTGATAAATAGATTTCTTTCGTAGAATAATGATCAGTTACAAAACCGGTTTTGTGAAAACGGACTTCTAAGTGGCGTTGAGGGGGATTAAGGGGCGTAAGAGATAATTATATCCGTTTTTAAACTACTTCACCTACCTGCTTGAAAATTGGTAGGTAAGTTTCTTTCCTGGAGTAAATATCCGCTACAAAATGGGTTTTGGGGAAAATTGACCCCCAAGGTTTGTTACGGAGCGGGGGGTTAAAGGGGCGTTATAAATTCCTACTTTTAAGTTATTATACGTACAGTCTTGAAACTTAGTAAGCAGATTCCTCTCATAGGGTATAGATACGCTAAAAATGGGTTTCGTGAAAATTGCCCCCAAGTGGCGTTGCGGGACTTAAGGGGCGTTACAGATAATTATTTCCATTTTTAAACTATTAGACGCACAGTCTTTATATTTGATAAATAGATTTCTTTCATAGAGTAGAGATCAGCTATAAGAAGGTTTTGTGAAAACAGACCTCTAAGTGGCATTGCAGGGGATTAAGTGGCGTAAGAGATTAATATTTTTGTTTTTAAACTTCTTGACCTACCTGCTTGAAAATTGGTAGAAATGTTTCTGTCATGGAGTAAATATCCGCTACAAAACGGGTTTGGAGAAAATTGACCCCAAGGGGGGTTGCGGGGGAGGGTTAAGGGCAGATACAAATAATTATTTATATTTTTAAACTATTAGACTTACAGTCTTGAAATTTGGTTAGCAGATTCCTCTCATAGGATAGAAATACACTACAAAATGTGTTTTGTGAAAATCGACCCCAGGTGGCGTTGTGGGGGTTCAAGGGGCGTTTTTGATAATTTTTTGCATTTTTAATTAATTGGAAGCACAGTCTTCAAATTTTGCTAAGCAGATTCCTTTCACAGAGTGCAATTCCATTACAAAATGGGTTTTGTGAAAACAGACCCAGAAGTGGCGTTGCGGGGGCTCAAGTGGCGTTATAGACAATTATCCCCATTTTTAAACTGTTAGGCGTACAGTCTTGAAAATTGATAAGCAGATTCCTTTCGTAAAGTAGAGAACCGCTACAAAATGGGTTTCGCGAATATCAACTACCAAGTTTAATTTCGGGAGATTAAGAGGCGTAATCGATAAATATTTCCATTTTTAAACTATTTGATCATCCTGCTTGAAAATTGGTAGGCATGTTCCTTTCATGGAATAGAGTTCCTCTAACAAAGAGTAAAACGAAAATTGACCTAAGGATGTTTGCGAGGGGTCAAGAGGAGTTACAGAAAAAAATTAATGTTTTTAATTGTTAGACCCATATACTTGAAATTTGTTAAGTATGTTTCTTTTGTTGAATAGGGATCCACTAAGAATAAATTTTAAGCAAATCAAGTTCTGGAGGGTTACTGGGACGTATTGACAAAAAAATAACTTTTTTCGAGCTACAAGGACTATAATAATGAAATTTGGTTTGCATTTTTCTTTTGTTGAATTGAAATCCGCAAAGAGCGGTAATTTTGGAAAACGGCTCTCAACGGGATTACGGGGATATTGATAGTAAAACTTTTGTTTTTTTCTGTTAGATTTAGACTTGAAATTTGGCTTGCATGTTCAATTTACGGAGTAGAGATCCACCGAAAATTGGTTTTGCGGGAATCCCCTTGGTTTTTGAGTTACGAAAGAGCAAACATCATTCCATACTTCAATTTTAGAGATTTTTAGAAAATACAAATTAGATGAGTTCCGCCCTTTTTTTTATCAATAGGTGACAGTTACAGGTATAAGTATATTTTTCAATTCAATCGAATTCTTAATGCTAGGACTTAGATATCAATAATTTATACATATATATAAGCAGTAAAAATTTATAAAACATCATGAAATACCCAGCGTAGCGGGCCGGTAACGGCTAGTAATCGAATATAAAGTAACAAATACTCAACATCAAATAACAAATAAATTCAAAATACAAACATAAAATAAAACTAAGAAATTAGACAACACTAAAATAAAACTAAGAAATTAGAAAAGAGTTAAATAAATCACATTATTTACAAAATAATTAGTGACCATGGTCTGAACTTAGGTACCTTATTCTCCTTGGCCAAGGTAAGGGGCTAGCCTATTATAATGTTTTACCTTCGGTTTTGTGTGTGGTCAGTTCTGTATCCGACCCACAACGTCATTCAGTCTTTTTAGGTCTGTGTAAGGACTTTCCCAGTTGGTCTGCAGCTTCGGAGGGAGTCCTTTGCGACGTTTCGGATTCCATAACCACACTTTGTCGCCTTCGTGAAAGTCGTGTCCGGTTGCTCTTGCGTCGTATCGGGTCTTCATCTTCTCTGAAGCCATGTCGATTCTTTCCCTAGCCAAATGATGCATTTCCTCCATCCGTGCCTGGAGTTTCTCGACATACTCCTCAGGCGCCAAAGGAGCATCTGGTGGCCGGCTGAACAAGAGATCTGCAGGCAAACGAAGATCACGTCCGATGAGCATCTGGGATGGGGAAAAGCGGGGGGTGGTCTCGTGGACGGCACTTCTGTAGGCAAGTAGGAAAAGAGGCAGTTTCTTGTCCCAGTCCTATTGATTACTGGATACTAGGAGAGAGGCTGTTGAGGATGGTCCGATTGAACCTCTCTACCATGCCATCAGACTGAGGATGTAAAGCTGTTGTCCGGGTTTTGTCAATGTCGAGTATCTCACACAGTCTCTTGCAAACTGCAGAATCGAAGTTCCTTCCCTGATCGGAGTGCAGTTGTAGAGGAACTCCGCATCTTGAGATCCAGTGTCCGAGCAACAGTCGGATATAGGATAGGCTTCAGGCCACTTAGTGAAGTAGTCCATGACAACCAGGATGTTGTTGTTGTCATCTAATGATCTCGGAAATGGGCCTAAGATGTCGAAAGCTATTCGTTCGAAAGGCGCTCCCACATTATACAGCTGGAGTCGTCCTCTGGTGCGATTTTTTGGATCTTTACGTGCAGCATAGGGATCATATGTGCGACACCACTTCTCAACGTCACTCCGCACATTGTTCCAGTAGAAGCGCTCTCGAACTTTTTGTAAGGTCTTCGACCACCAGTTGGACTGCCATGGAGTTCGCTTAGGACTGCCGATATTCTTGTCTTTGAGAATATTAATTGCCACCTGAATGCTTTTCCGTCGTCAGACTCCCATTTTCGATATAAAACACCATTTCTCAGATGCAGAGAGTCCCAAAGAGCCCAGTAACGCTTCGTTGTAGGATGGAAAGAGGCGATGTCTTGCCAGCTGGGCTTTTCATCAGATGAATATTTGAATTCTATTACTGTTTTAATTTCAGGATCAGCCAGCTGATCTTTTCGGACGCTCTCGTCACACCCCGGGTCCAATTCCGATGTTGATGGCGTTGTAACTTGGCGGATTACTCGATCCATTACACCAAATTTCTCTTCGACTTTCGAGCAGTATTTACAGCTCTCAGGACAGGGTCTTCTCGAAAGGGCGTCTGCATTTCCGTGTGCTGATCCTTTTCTATGGCGAATTTCTACATCATACTCCTGTAGCCTTTGTATCCACCTGGCTATTTGGCCTTCTGGAATTTTAAAATTCAGTAGCCAGGTCAAAGATGCATGATCTGTTCGAAGTAGGAACCGTCGACCGTAGAGGTAATGATGGAAGTGCTCCACGGCTTTTACAATAGCAAGTAGTTCTTTCCTGGTCACACAGTAGTTTCTTCCTGGTCTGGACAGACACTTACTAAAATAGGCGATGACACGCTCCTGACCGTCTATTTCTTAGGACAACACAGCTCCGATGCTCTCACGACTTGCATCTGTATCCCGAATAAATTGCTTCCCAGTTTCACGATAAGCCAGGATTGGAGCAGAAGTTAGTGCGTCCTTGAGCTTGTTAAAGGCGTTGTCACACTCGGCCGTCCAGATGAATTTCTGTTTTGCTTCGGTCAGCTTATGCAGTGGCCTGGCGATTGTTGAGAAATCTTTCACGAATTTCCGGTAATACGTACACAAGCCCAGGAAACTCCGGAGCTGGTGAACATCCGTCGGGATTTTCCAGTTTTTCACAGCCGAGATCTCATCCGGGTCTGTTCGAACACCTTCCGCCGAAATAATATGCCCGAGGTAGGTGACTTCACGCCGGAACAGGTGGCACTTGGATGGACTTAACTTGAGGTTAGCTTCTTTCAGCTTCTGTAGCACACGCATAATATTGTTAAGATGTTCTTCGAAAGAACGCCCCACGATTATGATGTCATCAAGATAAACCAGGCAGGCCTCGTACGAAAGTACGAGTCCATAAGGCGCTCGAACGTTGCAGGTGCATTACACAAGCCGAAGGGCATAACCTTAAATTGCCAGAGTCCTTGTCCCGTGGAGAAGGCAGTCTTTTCTCTATCTTCAGGGTGAATTTCTACCTGCCAATATCCGCTTTTGAGATCTAGGGTAGAAAACCAGGTATTGCCGGTGAGTGTATCAAGCGTGTCATCTATAATTGGAAGAGGGCAGCTGTCCTTCTTGGTCACGTCATTCAGCCGACGATAGTCCACACAAAATCTGGTAGAGCCATATTTCGCCAAGTTCCCGTTGAATCGCCATTATAACGTAAGGGACGGCGTTGCTTGTAAATATTACAAGTTTATCATAAAATAAATAAAGCATAGAGTAATATAAAGGCTTGCACATCCAAATACAAATTATTTACATTATTTTATACAAAATTCGTAACAATATCTTAAATACAACATTTAAGATTTTTCACGTACATAATCGGCACTTCAGTAGCAAATGAGTTTTCAAGTAAATTAATATTTATCTCTTAGTAACAAAATTAGAGAAATAGTTGATTGAGCTTTGACTAATTAATTTTTAAACGCATGTTGTGACGGGTCTATCCGCGTTAATTTCTAAACTAATCCTCTAAGGTAACTTTGGGGTCAGCATTTATTCTATTTCACAGCCTCTTCGGGAAAAACACGAGATAGTTATTTGCTAATTAGTTCGACTATATAAAGTCTAGATTTCATAAGAGTGAGAGAGAGAGAAGGAATTGCCAAATTACATGTAAGTATCGTCTACGGATCACTTCAACGAGCTAAGCGAGTATTTGATAGTATTATAGTAAAGTACTAGATTAATCATTAAAGGAATTAAACAATTAGATTTAGTACCGACCTGAAGTTAGCAAGAGTTCGTCTCCTTGTCAATTCTGATATTTGAGATTACTTAGAGGGGTATATTAGATTTGAATATTGGATTTGAATATTAGATTTGAATATTAGATTTGAATATTAGATTTGAATATTAGATTTGAATATTAGATTTGAATATTAGATTTGAATATTAGATTTGAATATTAGATTTGAATATTAGATTTGAATATTAAGAATATGAGATATTAGATTTGAATATTAGATTTGAATATTAGATTTGAATATTAATTTGAATATTAGATTGAATATTAGATTTGAATGAGTATTAGATTTGAGTATTAGATTTGAGTATTAGATTTGAGTATTAGATTTGAGTATTAGATTGAGTATTAGATTTGAATATTAGATTTGAATATTAGATTTGAATATTAGATTTGAGTATTAGATTTGAGTATTAGATTTGAGTATTAGATTTGAGTATTAGATTTGAGTATTAGATTTGAGTATTAGATTTGAGTATTAGATTTGAGTATTAGATTTGAGTATTAGATTTGAGTATTAGATTTGAGTATTAGATTTGAGTATTAGATTTGAGTATTAGATTTGAGTATTAGATTTGAGTATTAGATTTGAGTATTAGATTTGAGTATTAGATTTGAGTATCAGGATTAATCTAGGTATTAGATAATCACTCCGAGATTTCCACTTATAGATTGAACTTGTGCTTGTTAATTGTGTTTGTCTGTCTTCAGTAAATAATTATTGTTATGGCTTTTGTTGGTGATGATATGTTTCATCGTACACCAGGCGCGTCGGGCAATGTGAACTCAGTCCAAGATAGGACTGGGCCACGACAATGGCACCCAACGAGTTTGTCCTCAGGACATTTCACCTTAACCCCGAGATGGGAGTCGGATCCAATTTTAGGCTCTTGCCTGATATTTGTTTCTCCGGAGTAGAAAACATAGAAGAATTTTTGGAATATATTGACAATAATGTTAAGTTTTACGAGGTACCTAACAATTTGGCATGTGCTTATCTTAAAGGGCGTCTCCGAGGTCAAGCCTTGGACTGGTATGAAGTATTTGGGTCTTCAATAGTGAAAGGAAATGCTACGGATTTCGCGCAATTGAAATAGGCTTTGACAGCAAATTTTCCAGTGGTTAGGAATAAGACTGAATTGGAAGTCAGCTTCTATTCATCGTATCAGGGTCATGGTCAGGCTCCGTCGGATTTCATTTATAGCCTCCTCAAAATACATAAAAGATTGGGATTAAATATGTCGGAAGATAGTTTGATCGAGCATATTGTTGCCCGTTTGGAACCACAATTGATGGAATATATAGGGATTAGAAATCCAACTACTCAATTGCAGTTACTTCAAATGATATCTAAGTACGAGGACAGATATTTGAGGAGAGACAATCCGGGTTCGAGCAATAATAATAATGAAAGACAAGCTTGTGATGTGAGTAGGAGGTCTAGCGAAGGTCGTACTAATAGAAATTGGAGAGATACTGGGGTAGTCGAACGTCAAAATGATAGGAGACAGGGATATAGAACTTCCTATGGGACGTGACCCCAGAGGAACTATGATAATCAAGGGTTCAAAAACAGGAACCGTATTGATAGGAATGATCGCGGATTCGAAAGTCGTGATAGACGAGATCAATATAGAAATAGGGGTCCGAGTGATAATTTTGAACGGGGTCGAATAATCATTGGAATAGGGGTAGTCATAAAAATTTAAACTTTTTAAGCGTTCGATATCAAGATCGATCGCATGCTGATGAGAAACCTCCGATAAGGGTTTCTACCTTAAGGATGCCTCCTGTAGGACTCCCGTATGTGCCAATTTTAGTGAACGACATCTTCACTAAGGCATTATGGGATACTGGAGCCGAAAAGTCATTCATCTCTGAAGATACGTATAGGGCATATTTTTCATATAAGCCAATAAAAAAATCAAATGCAAAAGTTATAACGGCTCAGGGTGCCTGTTGCAACAATGTAGGGACGATAGAATTAAAAATGCGAATTAGAGAATTCACAAAAAAATGGGATTTTCACATATTAGCAGATCTCGAATATCCATGCATTTTAGGTGTCGATTTTATACGAAACGCGAAGATTACCATGAATTTCGAGGAAAAGTCTTTAGCGATTCCGGATTCGCAAATTGAAGAATTAAAAATAGTTGAAGAGAATGTCGAAATTGATCTTTTGAACTCAAAATTAGAACAAAATTAAAAAAGAGATTTAAAATCGTTATTTAATAGTTTTAAAGGTCTATTCTCCGACAAACCGGGACTTACTCATGTATTATATCATGAAATCGATACAGGGGATAGCCCTCCAGTTGTCTCCAGACCGCAAAGGTATGATAAGGTATCATTGATTATCACATCCACAAGATGTTACGAGAAGGCACCATCGTACAAATTCAATCGGCTTACGCATCTCCTGTAGTTTTGTGTCATAAGAAGAACGGATTACCCCTGGACAATCCTGAGGCATATAGATTTGCGGTGGATTATCGCAAACTTAATGCGGTAACTAAGTACCCTAGTATCGCTGCCACTCTCATCCCGAAAGTTTGGTACTATTCCTCACACAAAATAATGAGTACTTTAGATCTGCGCTCTGGCTATTTTCAATTGGCAGTACTAAGGTCTTAGCCAAAACTGCTTTTGTGACGAAGCAGCACTTATGCGTTTAGCGCATGCCAAATTTCGGCCTATCGGGGCAGCGCCGATTTTCGAAGGCCATAGATGTTATGTTGCAGCCACTGTTGGGGAAGTGTGTCAAGTGTGTATGGATGATGTCATCATCGCATCTCCCTTGTTTGCATCACTTGGAACATTTAAAGGGGAGTATTTAGGATATTATGAAGGTGGGGTTGACGTTGAACAAAGATAGAGTGTAAGTTTGGATGCAGTATAATGCTGGCCTCGTGATTAGTAAAGATGGGATAGTAACGGATGAATCTAAAGTTAAGGCAATACTCGAAATGGCACCAAAAATTTGAAAGTATCACAATTTCTCGGAATGGTATCAAAATTTGTTAAGGAGGATACGCAGATCTCTGCGAGCCACTGTATAATTTAAAAAGAAGGGTAGAAATTTGCCGGTCCGGAAAAGGCGCAAGCTGCTGAATCGATCAAACGTGCAATTCTGGAAGCACCTGTACTAAAATTACCGGATTTGTAATTTGAGCTTTTACAGATGCGAGTTCTGGTAGAATGGAGCGGTGCTTACACATGATGGGGATATGCATCGCACACTTAATTAAGCGGAGCGCAATTACACCAGCCGCCGAGCGCGAATATTTAGCGGTAACTTGGGTTTTAAACAAGTTTCGCACCTACTTTGGGTGATGCCAGTAAAGTAATTACAGACCGCTTTAGCATTAACAGAAACTCACTAATGGTAAAATTTATCAAGTCATTGTGATAAGATGGTCCTCAAACTAACCAGATTGTGTTGAATAGGAACATAGGCGGAATTACTCAAAATGTAATTGTAGCAGATTAGTTGTCGTAAATTCTGAAGAGGAATTTTGTGTAATATAACTTGTGCAGTAGTGAGATTTGGTACTTTCATCAGGAACAATTGATAGCTGAACAAAGCAGGACCCCGAGTTGGTCAAATTTATCCTACTTAAAACCCGATGAGAGTTCCGGTAAATGCGGCGTCTGTAGAACTGGTCCGGTTTCAAATCATCGAAGGATTGTTATTTTATGCGAAATGCGCATCCTCTCTCGGAGAAATGAGTATGTTCAAAATCGATGCGGGTGCGATAGTACGATTTCATGTAAGCCTATGGCTGGGACACCTCGGAATACGCAAAACATATTTGCAGCGAAGGGATGCTTGTTATTTTACATACATGCGTGGAGATACATGATTATGTTTGAAGCGTGCGAAAAATTTAACTATAAGAACGCGTTACCGGCCGGTCATTTAATACCGTTGTAACTAATTATTCGAACGAAATGATTTCATTAGATTTATTAGGCCTACAGCATCGAAACCCCAAGATATCATTATATTTATTATGTAACAGATCATTTATGAAGTGGTTGGAAATAATACCCTCAGAAAGACGTCACAAAATAATCATAATGCCTATTCGAAAATTATATTTCACGATATAGACTCCTATCAAATTAATCGGTATTAGCAGCTTTAACTTGTATCAAAGTTTTGAACATTTAAGTGATAGATTGGAGTAAAGCATGCTAAAACGGTGTATCGACCTCAATCAAATCGGTGCGGAACGTGTTAATCGCGATTTATTACAAATGGTGGCTGGCACGTAAATCATGATCATGAATCCTGGGACCGGTTTCTAAATGAATTCACATATGCGTAGAACGGCAGTTCGTAAATACAGGAAAGACTAGCAGAATTATTTTTGGGTAGGAAACTTATTACCTCGTTTCAAAAGCTTTATGATGGTGACGGATGGTACAGGAATTTGGCGAAATTAACATTAGGTGGATGATTTGGTGTTGATCGAAACTCACCTATAAGTTCAGCCGAAACCATAAGGTGTGTAAGTTCTGTCTAAGTTACGAGGTCCTTTTAGAGTTGTAGTGTTAAAAACAATGTTGTAATTTGGAAGGCAGGTAGATCAGTCAATATAGATCAGGTTCGAATTTACCATCAGAGAAAAGCGATGAAAGTTTAGTGAAATGGGTGTTCAGTTAGTAGAGATCCGTGTATCAATCGAGTAGTTTGAGGATGGTAGATATATATAGGTTAAGATAGGTCTAAAGTTTTAAGAGTAATGAGTCTGGTGGAAACCAGGAGATAAATGAAAATGATAAGTAGGAATAAAAGTAATCTCAGAGACAAAAGGAGCGTACACGAGCTGATCAGGGTCGGTGTAAAGAGGGCGATATCTGATTCGCTATCCCAGACGGAAGCAAAAATAATGAAAACCAGCACTCCAGAGATGGAAGAAAACAAGAGTCGCTTCCAGAGGTGCCGAGGAGTAAAAAGCACATATCCACAGGGGGTCTACAAACAAGAAGCCTCGATCCTCCATCTCGTCAGATGTGCAGAAGGAAGAGAAATAAAGTAGAAGGTGCTACAGTAGACAACAGAAAGGTCAATTCAGCAATTCCCGAGACGGTAGAAGTACATGGGAAAGCCAGATCAAGATCCTTGAAAATAGGATCCGTTGCCAGTATGAAGGATCCACCAGGTCTAGAAGAGATCAAGAGACGTTCACAACTACAACTTACGGGTCACTGAGTATAGACCAGACTACCAGGAGCCAGAGAGTCAGCCAAGCAGAAGGTCCACATCATTGGGGTGCAGATCGGAACATTAGAAAGAAGGGCAGATATTGGGTTGTGTTTCGTTATATTTTACTGACAGGCAGTCGGTTGGATTTTGCAGAAGCAAGTCATTTTGTTAATAATGTTGTCTATTTAGTCTCCCACTACATTGATGGAAGCCAACCTTTGTATGTTAAATATATTCTAAATTGTGGAAGCATATGTTTACATTTGTTTACACTTATCTAAAGGCTTGGCTAAATGTGCGAGAATTCATTATTGTTTGTTTATGTTGAATATTTTGAAGAGTGTATATAATTGTGTATATATAAACATATTGAAGTGTATATTAGTATATATCTGGTTTGGGACTCACGGCGTAGAGAAATTATATACTATAGCACGCGATTAAATTTTATTATTAGAAACCAGATAAATTTGTAAAACATTGACAATTTAAATATGTTGTTCAATGTTGTTGTGTATTATAAAGTGTTGAAAATTTTTGTACGTCCGCAGTCAGTTCTCATTTCAGGGTGGCTGACCCGTGTTTTAGAAGATTTTGTGTCGAAATAATAATTATGTAATTCAAGATATAATTAAAATCTAAGTTTACAGTTGTACGGCCAGGTTTCTTCAATGGGAGGTTTTCCTTGGTCCTCTCTCTTGATAGGTACAACATATAATAGATAAGCTAGACTCAGGTAGTAAAATTTTGAAGCCTTCTAGTAGTTTGAGTGTTTAGAGTATTGTTATACTTAAAAGTTAATGCTAAACTAAGTTTATCTGAATATTAAGGACTTAAATTTTCAATATGGCAATTTACATCAGATAAGTAGAGACCCTTTATAAATCCACGTTTTTCTGTGGCAGGTCTATCGCGTTAATTTCAAACTAATCCCTCTTAGGTAACTTTGGGGCCAGCATTTATTCTATTTCACAGCCTCTTCAGGAAAACACGAGATGAGTTATTTGCTATGGCAGGTAGTTCGACTATATAAAGTCTAGATTTCGTAAGAGTAGAGAGAGAAGGAACTGCCAAAATTACATGTAAAGTATCGTCTACGGATCACTTCAACGAAGGCTAAGCGAGTATTTGATAATATTATTATAGTAAAAGTACTAGATTAATCATTAAAGGAATTAAACAATTAGATTTAGTACCGACCTATAAGTTAGCAAAAAGGGAGTTCGTCTCCTTGTCAATTCTGATATTTGAGATTATGTAGGGGTATATTAGATTTGAATATTGGACTTTGAATATTAGATTTGAATATTAGATTTGAATAGATTTGAACATTAGATTTGGTAATAGATTTGAATATTAGATTTGAATATTAGATTTGAGTATTAGATTTGAGTATTAGATTTGAGTATTAGATTTGAGTGATAGATTTGAGTATTAGATTTGGTATTAGATTTGATGTGGATTTGAGTATCAGATTAATCTATGTATTGAAATCACTCGGTTTCCACTATGGAATTGAACTGTGCTTGTTATTGTGTTTGTCTGTCTTGGCAAATAATTATTGTTATAGCTTTTGTTGGTGATATGTTTCCTCCTACACAGGCGCGTCAGACAGTATGAATAGTCAAGATAGGTTAGACTTATTTGACAATAATAGTCAGTAAAGGATCATAAATTTTAGTAATTATTTTTCAAATAATTTGAGATTTTTAATTTACAAAATCTGTAACTGTGACATTTATGAACGTGTTATATAGTGCTTCATTAATTTGCATTTAAAATCACTACATCATATTCGCTGTATATGAAGAAACTATAATAAATATACACGTAGAAACATTGATGATGAAAGTTATTAGTTAAGTATTAATAAAACTTTTTATATCAAACATAATAAGATGTGGATAAAATTTTGTTATAGTTATCTTAACCCGTTCATCTACTGTAAGTATTACTAAACTATATTATATTTATTTATACACTGGTGATCAATTTATTGCCTCTTGAACAAATAAAGTAATTGCATCAACTATAAATGTTATAAATGTGGAATAACTATTAAATTCATTGAAAAATTACAATAGAATTTTAATTTGGATGAAATAGATTGTCATAGTTCATAAAATGTTAATTTTAATATATAGGTATGACTGCATATTTCTACTTAAAAATATTGAAGCAGGTTTGAATCAATAGATTGTTTAGTTTAAATTTTAGTTAAAGTCCTGCAAAAAGTATTATGAACTATTTTTACTGTAATGCATTATGTTCAGATTTTACAATGGCGAATCTACTGAGTGCTATTCCAAATCATAAAAATAGTCAAAACATTGTAATCGTTCAATCGATGTTCATCACCGTCATGATTCTCAAAGTAAGTCAGATTCTTGATCCAGACCAGGCATCAGATATTACAAAGCGCAGCAAAAGAACCTCCGGAGGTAAAAACGCCAATGAGCTGTACGAGATTAGAACCGGAAAAACCGCATTCAATGCTAATTGATTCTCCTTCAGTTGTTCATCATCAGAAGATGAAAATTTGCTAGCTGATGACAATTTAAATAGTTCAACGAATTTGTCGGATTACCTTGTCAAGATATCAGCTTGTACGTAAAAACGCCAGCTGAGCGCATGCGATTTTGAGATGTCATGAAGAACACAAGGCCTGTCGATTTTGCGCAGTACCCAAGTCTTAGAGCTCACGATGTAGACTTGAAAGATTCAGTAGTAACAAATTCAATATTCCTAGTTTATCAGAAACTTCGCTGGACAATGAAAGTGATATATCTGTTGCCGCTAATTTCAACTGCATTGTAGTATAAACGACCAAATATGAGAGCAGGAGGTTGCGATACATCAAAATTTAGCGACGTTGTTAACATTTAACTCCATCCGGATTTTCTGTCAGTCAATCCGATATTTATGGTACTATACAATCTTCAGTGGGATTTGTGCTTGGCTGAATGCGGAAAAGATAATGGACTGAAATTATAATTGCTGCAGTATATACTACTCCGAACAAAGTGGATGACATTATAGAGTTTCGCTAATGATCACTATTACCATACATCAAGGGTTCTGTTTACTTAATAAAAATTGTGACAAAATACCTGTGAGTTTAATCTCAATTTTGATTTAGATAAATCTCTACAAATGATTAAATTTTAAAGACAATTTCGCCTTATCTCTACAAAATAACAGAATAATATCAACAGGGCCGCCGCGTGGGAATTTGTAGGTATTCACCGCACAAGGAGAGCGCCTGGGGCAGGGCATAAAATTTATAGCCTTATAGTTTTTAAATTTATTACTTACATAAAGTTGTTGATAAAAAGTTGCAATGGACTCGATACACCTGACGTCATAATCACGTGATGATATACAAACAAGCCGCCGATGTTGGTTCGACTTCAGGTATTTGGCCGGAATTTTCGGATTTGCCATCCTACTATGATATGAAATAAATACTGGCGTGTTAAATTACTATAAATTTAATTATTAAGTGCTACAACATAAGAAAATTTACCTGTAGGTAAGAAAGCTTTCAGTTTCCCACTAAAGAATGAATGGATTATTTTCCAAACCTGATCCACCCAAAGAACAAGAGAAATAAATCTTCAGTATCACATAAAATTAAAGATGTTCAAAGAAATTTCGACTAGTAGATACTTTTAATTATTTCAATTTCAATATTTTTGTTTTTATCAAATACGTGACGATATTTAAGTTTTAAAGAGTCTGATATTTTCTGAGCATTTCGAATTAATTTTTAATTTTGCAAACATACACAGATCAGGGTATCGCCTGTGATCTATTATGAATGCTCTGAATTTGTTAGAGTATGTAGTTGATTACCTTTTCGAATTCCTACTGTTAGTTTACACTCTCTCCATATTTATTCAAATTTTCAATCGTTTGCAAATACATTTTCAAGCGCTCGGTGAACTGAAATTTAAAAACATGATTATTTTGCATGAAGTAATACAGAAATTTAATCCCAATTACTAAAATTATTGATTAAAACTAATTATTCAAATAATTACTCCAATCCATCCATGTTGGCATAATTTTGGCGACATAGCATTAATTTGGCGACTTTGTCGAAATTGTAAAGGTTTTCTCATGTTTTAAAACATGAAGGTGAACTAATTTCATATACACATTGTTTTGGATAGCAATACAAAATTTTAATGATAGTGTAAATTAATTGTGTAACTTCATTTTCTTCTATGTATATGTATACAGATATTTATATTAAGTACAATATTTGATAAAAAGTAACTAAACAAAAATTTTCTTACCTAAGAAGGAATTGACCTTTTTAATATTACTTGTTTTGTTACTTTAGATTATTTTCGACAATTTTACAAGCTATAGACAAAATTTGAAACTGAACGCTGTCTTAATAAAGAAATTTTGTTCATTAAATTTTGTTAGGCAAAATCAATCTTAAATTTTACCTTCCATTTAGTGTAATACAGAATACTTTAATTTTAAATGTCTTCATAACTTTGTTTGTTTCATTTCTAATGTATATAACGTAATGTATGTTATAGTTTCTATACCAGAATCATTAAATTTTTATTGTACTGAATGGTGATAAATGTAAATAGACTTTAAAGCATTTTCAATTTTGCAGATGAAAAACAAACCGGTGCTACTTCATGACCAATTTTAATTGTTTGTAAACTGATGAGTAAATATGCCGTTGATCTCTCCTTTACATTTTCTTTTATCCCTTTGTATAATTATTTTCACTATTTAACAGCGCGATAATATAAAATTTAAAACTGAATTGAAACTCAACAAGTCGACTGTTTGTAATTTCAGAACAATACACTTACAAATGCAAGTAAATAAACAAGGTTCATATGTACTAAAAATGTAAATCCATGAATGTATAATGCTTGTTATATGGTGAAGAACGTACGTATATATTTTAATATTTTGTGGGATTCATATTTCATTATTTTCAGAAATCAGGAATAAATCGGTTCAATATAAAGAGCATGATCATATAGACATTGAAAGTAAGTATCTATCTATATTCTTAAATAATTGCGTAACTTTTCCCAATATTAAAAACAGTTATAATAAAGAAAATCCTACTTATCAATTTTACTATACTACAACTGACATTTTAAGAATTTCGTATTATTTTATTTTACATCATACCAGCTTAAAATTCATGAGTAGTTAGTTACATATGCATACATATTATGTAAAAATTTAAAAATTCTTTTAATAAGCGGGATAGCGAGCGTTAGTTAGCCAGCACTCCATTCCTTCCTGGATAAACGCTACAAAACAAAAATAAGGCAGAAGGATATTATACGAAAAATAAATTCATTGCAATAACAGTAAGTGATTTGCATGTAAGCCTATAACAGAGGTTTCATTACAGAATATTTTAGTGTATTCAATTTTTAAATGTTAGAAAGCCATAATGTCACCCAAAATAATATTTGCAACTCATTGATATGTTTTAGTAAAGTGGAACAGGTATGTCCAACATACTAACTTAGAACATATATTTGGTCGTCTAAATTTATTTTACATCTTCAGAAATTAGCAGAGGTACTATTGTTTATCTAAAATTAGGATACAAAAATCTGATATGTAACCATATGATAGTAAATGCATGACACATCATTATAAATCAAAATTTGTTTCTTAATAATTTTAGATAATACAGGAAAAACATTTTGAAGCGACCACTATAGAAATGAAAATATTTTAATTCACTACAGCTTCATTAATGTTACACTTGATGATGTGAATCAAGTACCATTTTTAACATTAAATCAAAATTATCATTTAACATATGTAAATTATATGCAAAAACATTATACAACATTTTGAAAATAGCCTACTCCTGTGCTATTTTGATCAAAGATATGATTTATAGAAATTGAATTCAAATATGATAATAAATTAAGGCATTAAAATTTTAAAAATGTGTGTATAATGAAATATGTTTTAAATCCATATATGGATTATAAAGTACTCTCCTCTTACATGATCAAAATTTTTAAAAAGTCATTTAAAATCCATAATTCTTTACAAAAATTAATAATAATAATTGTTATACATTTGTATAGTATGTCTTAGAACATTTGTTTTTCAGAGTTTGACTGTAATTTATAAACCTATCACAAGAGATGTACAATTTTTACTATATATATTGCAAATAAGCATTTATAAATTATTTGCACAATTGTAGATTATCATTATAGATTCGTTGCTTTATGTCATTAGATTTATTTTACATAAATATTAAAGATCTAAAAGACATGTATATTGATATTATCCTGCTTATAAGTCCTGAATAAATTTGTTACATTAGTAACTTACAAATATTGACCCAAGAAGAGTACTTTGCATCAATTGTATGTTGTTCAGAATTAGGATCATGAAATCAAATATGGCTTTATGTATAGACATTTGATTCTGTGGGATGTTGTTGCAATATACAGCCAATAACTGGAACTCTTCCTATACTTAGTATCATAGCTCATAGGCTTGTAGTAATAATAATAATATTTTTAAAAGTTCTTGATCGTTTTGTAGCGAAATTATTTGTAGTTAACACATAAGTTCAAATTTCTTAAATGTTATGAGTACTGATTGAGCATTTCTTAGACAAACTTTGATGATTTAATATTTTGCTCATTATAATTTAGAAAACTGAAAAGTTTCTTGAAATTACAGATTTTCTGGTAAACTAATGCTATAATAATTAGTTAATTACCTTGATTATAATAGTAGAAATTTGTGATTTTGATTAGAATGGAACTCAATTTATTCATTATAAACTTTAGTAACTTGTTGATGTATAATAATGATTTTAATCCTTAATAATATATTTCACGTTTAACTTCAAATTGAAATTTTATCTCCCCCTCTCTCTGATGTTTTTATCTTCATTTTTAGATGTGAATATAAATATATAAAAGATGCTAGATACATATTAAGTGATAACAAAATAGTAAATAATACATTTCTCCAAATAAGTTTTAATTTGCATACACTACACATACAATACCTGGTCAAGATACATAACCAGTAGAAATTAGAATGGAAATTTTAGCCACAACTATTCATTTTATATATGTTAACATTGAATTTTTCTTTTACAATTCATTGTGTTGTAAAATAAAATTCATTTCATCATGGATAAATATTTGTATTATTCAAAAACTTTCATATTAAGTCGATCAATATGCTAATTTCTATTTTACAAGTTTAACTTATATTTGGAGCCATGTGTTTATAGATAAATTATACTATGTTTATAAATTATGTAATTCAATAAGAAGAAAATACATTTCAGGCAGGATAATTAAATTGAATTTTAAAAATATTTGCGCCTTTCTGATGAAACGATTATGTATTATATAATAATTTATTTTTAAAAGTAAGATCAATATTTATGAGCACTTTAACAAAGCAAATTAAAAATGTTAGTTGTTTAAAAATTGAGGTCTTCTATATGCCAGTGCTCGAAATGAGCTTAAACTAACACCTTTGAAACACAAAATCATTTATGTATAAAATAATGATACTAACTTTGTATAAAATCACCAGGTTTGCAAATGCAGTTTAAGAATTGGGGCTGGTTAGCAAGTTTGGGTTTGCTTAACTTTAAAGTACTAAATTATGATCACGACAATATATTATCATGTAGTTAAAGTACATCGCCAGAATATTCAGTTTATCTATGATACTTGGATTCAAGTCTAGTGCAGTATTAACTGGTGATTTTAGATACATCATTTTCAGTATTGTCTATCTCTTAATGTATTTCTCACAGCAACCTGAGAATGTTTGGGCCAAAAGAAAAATTAATGATAAAGCTTCAGATTATATAAGCTATTTTAAAACAAAGTGTTTGAAATAATCTTAATTAAATATTCAGGAACTCAAAACGATATCAAGCAAATGCTTTTAATGAGAACTAATAATTATGTTCACACTGCAAGAGTTGATTGGGCTCAAAAATATTTTAATTCAATTTAAAGTGGAAAACTGTTTAAATGAAACTGAAACCAAAACCTAAGCTCTTCAAATATCTTTAAAGCAATTTATTATCAAATCTAAAATTTGTTGGCAAGCTTCTCAATGATATAGACCCATAAGAAAATGTCAAAATTGTTTTAAATGTTTAGCGCATTATGTGGCCTTAAATAGTATGATTTGTACAATCCATTATGAAGCCTTTAAAGATATGTGTTGTAAAATAATAATTTAGCACTTTGATAGTCTGTGTTATCACCACAAATGTTTGGATTTTTATAAATCCATTGTCCCCATGAAAAACCACGAATCATACTAAAATATGGGATTAATTTTAGAAATTATTTTAAAACATACTGATTATTTTCATGAAAATTTTACATTTAGACATACAAAATTTTGTTGTGGATTTAAATTAGTAATTAAATTATTTAACTTGTGTTTAGTAACATTTAATTTTAATATTACATGATTTTATACAAGTGAAGCATGTGACAATTTTATATTTTAATAAGAAATTCATTACAATTTAAAAATGCGTTTTCATATTCTTTTGAAAGACTATCGATGACATTGCTTCATTATGCATTTATGAAGAGTATTTTACTAAGATGTATTTAAAAGTATTTTTGGTCAGTTTCAATCTTTATTTGCATTATGGATATATAAAATTAGTATTGTTATTCAATATCTATTAATTTTAAACAACTGTTCTATAAAAATTTAAGACACCGTAAGATTTTCGAAATATGCATTGAATCTATAATGAAATAACACATTTGCCAGCTTTGATTGTCTGGCTTTACTTAGTAATTATCATTTCTGAAGGTTTGAAAATTTCTTTAGAAATTTCCCTTTAGACTGTCTTCAAGTTTAAAGAAAATATACTTATACTATTAAGTTAAAGGAATCATGTTAATACATAATTCTTAGAATAATGATTAGAATTTTATTAGTTGTGCTGTGCAAATTATTTCTTATGGAGTTATGGTGCATATAAATTGTCTAATTGTTCAAGCAAAACAAACTCCTTACAATTTAAAAATAAGGGTAGTAACATTAAAAACTTTGATGTCCTAATAATAATGCTGAAATGAATTTTCAGAGCAGCAAAGAAACTTTATATGAATATTAGAAAATAACAGTTAATTCACAAGCTTTTTGTAATTACAAGAGTTTCTGTAAAAATATAATCAATGTCTGGGGTCGGTAAGAAATAAATACATAAACACCGAAAGGTTAGAACGTGAAAACTTAAAACAATCGCCAGAAACATACAACGCTAGAATTCACAAAATCCCAGAAGAGGTCTTCACAGTACTCGGAACGCACAGCTAACAGTGTCTGAAGCTACAAATAGGCAATGTATTCCGGTAACGGTTATGCATTCACATGGAATCTACTTATTATCCAATCATCGCAATAAGTTAGCGGTCTTTGGTCTATTCAACAGCCAGTATTAACTAATCGCTCTTCTGACAGAAGACTGTAATCTTCTGTTTTGGCGACACTCCTAATATTGTCTGCAAGAAGAATTTTCTCCGGAAAACTCGCTTACATGATGATTCGCGATATTAGTAGATTTATCGAATTTCAAAACAATTTGTTCAAAAAGAGCATTGCATAATTTTTAATCACAATGGCTGGCACTAATAAAATAATTATTAAACCTAAAGTATACAAAATTCAAACCAAAGGATAAGTATAAACTAAACTTAAATCTAATACTATAGCTAAAACTATATATGTTGGTCACAATACAAAAACTAAAAAGAGTAAAAATATAATAAAACTATTTTGAGACTAAAGGTATAAAATAATAATTTTGCAAATTCAGTTAACGCAACAACAAATTGTCATGATCTTCTTATTTGTTTACATGATCGCACGTTATTAATCGCATGATATTATTACACAATCACCAGCGCCTCTATTGATGAATCGACCCCATTCTGCATGTTTTATATTTCTTAAACAATAAACAAGATTCTATTTTTATATTTTAATTTAATTTAATTTTGTTTTTGTTTCTGCGGATTATTTTCAAATCCTGTGTAAAAACAGAATTTGATTTTCGATATCAACAATAAAACACGTTCATTAATGAGTTCATACTAATATACGGAATAATTCTAAAAATCTAAATTTGTAACATGTAACAACAAGTAGAATGATTTGGCATCAGCATAAATTTTTATTCATTATACGCTTTGAGATATTGTGGCTCCAACATCATTTGTTTTGTTACTTTTATTTTCAATGATAATATATATACATTTTCAAATTATGTAAATCGCTTAGTTTCTTTCAAGTCATATTTTGCTTCATGTAGCCTGTTATTAAATTGTTCTCAAAATAAAATAAATCTTTATATAACGTTTCTCAAACTGTGTGGCGCGCCTACCGGAGGCGTAGTAACCCTAATTGGGGGCGAACATGTACGAATCGAAAACAAAGATTTAAAATAATTATCAATTTGATAAAAGAATTTACAATTTAAAATGTTACAAAGGTAAAATACGTTTCTCATATAAAAATAATAAAATACACATTCAAACTGATATAATGCGCACTGCTTATAAATGTATCAGTTCTGCACAAAGTGTTGATAATTAATTTTTCAATATTCAATTGAAAACAAGTTCGTAATTAATACGATGACTCTCTTGTGCTTGTCATATACAAAATTTATTTAAAACTAATATTTATCTAATTGGTGCGTTTATGAATTAAGTTGTATTATCGCGGATTACCATCAAATTGCATTATAATTGTATTCAGTCCATTGTTATTGTAAAGTGGGGCGCGATAGTGTATTCGAAAATTAGGTCGCAAATATTGGATTTGAGAAGCACTGCTATCGCTTCCTACAACACTCTTTTTGGTATCATGAATTCCTTTAGATTCTAAGCAGGATATCTATACACAAGGGCAGCCAGATTTGCGTTTCTTTGATTTAAGATATAAATATAATGTTGCAACATAACTGTAATCGTCGCAATTCCGGTTGAAGTAATTTCAAATTTGTGAGTTTCACCTAATTCTTTCGTTGTTTGTTCAGTGTTGCGAACTTTACTTATTGAAAATTCATTATTTTCAATATTTTCATTTTTACAGACTGTTATTTGAAAATAAACCTCAAATTCCATGAAAATCTTACCATACTTATTATTACATCTTAAAACTACACAAGCAGTTCAGCCTAGTTAAATACTATTTTTAATAATATGGTCATAATAGCTAGTTTCCTGTTTCAATATTTCCTGTCTTCTCGTATGATGTAATTTTACTGATGTAATTTTGTCTCCTCCTGCTCTTTTGCAGATATATGTTTTAAAAATAATTATAATAATATTTAACAGTAAATTTTCTTGTTCGTAGCCATATTTTTGTATCCTCATATCTATCTCGGTGGACCATTTTGTTGCTCTAAGCCATCTGTTGGATGTGAGTTCGATCCTCGAATAAATTAATAGCTAGGGATTCTCCAACGACGTTTTTATAGCGTAGCATTCGTTTCTACATCCTTTTAACGTCAGTAATACTCGAGAACACAAATCCTATTAGATAAATTATGAAATTAAAATTATAGATTAAAAAGAAAAACCAAGTAGGGTGCGTTTAGCTCAAACAACGCCAAGAAGACAGTAAGTAAAGTACAGCTTGTATATATTTAAAATATTCCATATTTTTATATGATAAAATTCACCCATAATAGAGACCTCATTTTTGCAGAACTTTTAAATACTTAGCTACGCCACTGCCTTCCGGAAATCACTTTTCAACGAGAGAGTTGACCTGGTAAATCAGTAATTTCTTCAATTTTACTTCATTTTCTTTAAAACTGCAAATGGTAGTTATGGATTTACTTTGATTTATTTAATTTTCCTTGAGACTTAAAAATGTACAAAACCTTTTATCATATTAAAATAAAATCAAAACATACATTTATTATTTGCTTTCCTTTACAAAGGCAGTGAAAATAATGTTCAGCGAAATGAAATCTAGTGAAATATTTTTATTTTGTAAATTTTCAGTGTTACATCATCTAATTTTAGATTTTTATCTATATATATACTAGCTGTTACCCGCCCTTCGCTGGGTATTCACTGATGTTTTGTATAAATTTTACTGCTTATATATAGCATAAATTACTGATATCTAGTCTAGCATTAGATTCATTGTATTATAAAATATACTTATACCTTTAACTGTCTAAAAAGGCAGAACTCATCATTTGTATTTTCTAAAATCTCTAGGTGAAGTATAGAATGATGTTGCTCTTTCATGGCAAAACCAAGTGGATTCCACAAAACAATTTTCGGTGGATCTCTACTCCGTAAATTAAACATGCAACCAAATTTCAGAGTCCTAATCTAACAGAAAAAGAAGTTATAATATCAATATCCCCGTAATCCCGTTGAAACCGTTTTCAAAATAACCGCTCTTAGAGGATTTCAGATTCATAAAAGAAAATGCAAACCAAATTTCATTATTATAGTCCTTGTAGCTCGAAAAAGTATTTTTCAATACGTCCCAGTAACCCACCCCTAAGACGGTTGCTTAAAATACATTCTTAGTGGATCTCTATTCAACAAAAACATGCTTAACAAATTTCAAGTATATGGGTCTAACAATTAAAACGTTAATTTTTAACGCTCCTCTTGACCCCTCATAAACATCCTTGGGGTCAATTTTCATTTACTCTTTGTTAGAACTCTATTCATAGAAGAACATGCCTGCAATTTTCAAGCAGGATGATCAAATAGTTTAAAATGGAAATGTTATCGATTACGCCTCTTAAACTCCGAAATTAAACTTGGTAGTTGATATTCGCGAAACCCATTTTGTAGCAGTTCTCTACTTTGAAAGGAATCTGCTTATCAAATTTCAAGACTGTACGTCTAACAGTTTAAAATGGGATAATTGTCGATAACGCCCTTGAGCCCCGCAGCACTTCTGGTTCTGTTTCTAAAACCCATTTTGTGAAATTTCACTCCTATGAAAGGAATCTGTATCAAAATTTGAAGACTGTGCGTCAATTAATTAAAAATACAAAAATTATCAATAACGCCCTTGAACCCCGCAACGCCACCTAGAGTCGATTTTCTAAAACACATTTTGTAGTGTATTTCTATCCTATAGGAATCTGCTTACCGTTCAAGACTGTAGGTCTAATGGTTTAAAAATAGAAATAATTATTTATATCTGCATAACCCCGCAACACCCTTGAAGTCAATTTTCCTTAAACCCGTTTTATAGCGGATATTTACTCCATGAAAACATTTCTACCAATTTTCAAACAGCTAGGTCAAGTAGTTTAAAAACGAAAATATGTATCTATTGCGCCACTTATACCCCGCAACGCAGCAAGTCGGTTTTCACAAACCTTATAGCTGACTCTAAATGGATCTATTTGTATCAAATATAAGACTGTGCGTCTAATAGTTTAAAAATGGAAATAATTATCACCTTAACCCTTAAGTCCCACAACGCCACTTGCAGGGCAATTTTCGCGAAACCCATTTGTATCTACCCTATGAGAATCTGCTTGCAGTTTCAAGACTGTATGTCTAATAACTTAAAATCGGAATTTATAGCGCCTTTAAACCCAGCAGAGTCAATTTTCTCAAACCCATTTTGTAGCGGATATTTACTCATGAAAGAAACATTCTACCAATTTTCAAGCAGGTAAGGTCAGATAGTTAAAACGAAAATATTTGTTATTACGCCAATTAAGCCCTGCAACGCCGCCTGGGGACTGTTTCTGAAACAACACTTATTGATCTCTCTCTATGAAAATCAATTTATCAAATACAAGACTGCGTCTAATATAGTTTAAATGGAAATAATTCTCTATAACGCCCTTAAGTCCCTGCAATTCACTTGGGGGCAATTTCCACAAACCCATTTTGTAGCGTATCTCTACCTATGAATAGAATCTGTACTAAGTTTTCAAGACTGGCCGTCTAATGGCAAAATCAGGTTATAACGCGCAAACCCCGCCCGCAAAACCTTGTGGGTCAATTTCCCAAACCCATTTTATAGTGGATATTTACTCCAGGAAGAAACACCTACCAATTTTCAAGCGGGTAGGTGAAGTATTTAAAACAGATATATTTATCTGTTACGCCATATTTACAACGCCACTTAGAAGTCTGTTTTCACAAAACCGTTTTGTAACTGATCATTATTCTACGAAGGATTCTGTTATCAAATTTAAAGGCAGTGCGTCAAATAGTTTAAAGTGATAATTATCTATAACCTAAGCCTGCAGCATACCTGAGGTCGATTTTACCAAACTCATTTTGGCGGATCTCTACTGTATGAAAGTCTGCTTACCCATTCAGATTGTACATCAAGTAGTTTAACGCGACAATTATTTACAACGCCTTGTTCCCTTAACGCCTTTGCGTTCGAATTTTAAAAATTCCGTTCTTAGCTGATGTCCTGCTCATAAAGGAACATGTCTGCAAATTTCAAGTCTGTAGGTTGAATAGTTTGAGATATCGTGATTAATCAGTCAGTCAATCCAGTCAATCAGTCAGTCAGTGGTCCTTTTCTCCTTTATATATATAGACTAGCTGTTGCCGCCCGCTGGCAGTATTTCATGATGTTTATAAATTTTGCTGCTTATATATATGTATAAATTACTGATATCTAAGTCCTAGCATTAATTCGATTGTATTATAGTATACTTATACCTTTAACTATCGCAAAAAGACAGAACTCATCTAATTTGTATTTTCTAAAATCTCTAAAGTGAGTATAGAATGATATTTGCTCTTTCGTAACTTAAAACCAAGTGGATTCCTGAAACCAATTTTCGGATCTCTGCCGTAAATTAAACATGCAAACCAAATTTCAAGTCTAAATCTAACAGAAAAAGTTTTATATCAATATCCCCGTAATCCCGTTGAGAGCCGTTTCCAAAATAACTTCGCTCTTCAAGTTTCAATTTAACAAATACAAACTGTTCATTGTATAGTTCTTGTAGCTCGAAAAGTATATTTATTTCCAATACGTCAGCCTTTACACTAAGAACTTGATTTGGCAAAATACATTTCTTAGTGGATCTCTAAACAAAGAAACATGTAACAAATTTCAAACAACAGGTCTAACAATTAAAGCATTAATTTTTCTGTAACTCCTCTTGACCCTCACCCTCAGAACTCACCTTCTTTAATTGGTACAGATTATCTAATCCCAGGTGCCCTAATTGATCTTTCCTTTTCCACGAGTTTTACTCTCTTTGGTAAACACGGGCTACGAGCCAGGTACCTAGTGATCCTTCTCTATTTTCGACCCTCTTTCTTGTCATTCAATTCATTCTTTCTTTCTCTTCCGTCTAGACCACAGATATTAAAACAAATGTTGGTGCGAGTATAGCCAATCGGCTCCCGCGCCAATAAACCCCAATCACTCACTCACTCGCCTCTTGACCCTCGCAATCATCCTTAGGGGTCAATTTTCATTTACTCTTTGTTAGGAACTCTATTCCATGAAAGGAACATGCCTACCAATTTTCAAGCAGGATGATCAAATAGTTTAAAGTAAAATATTTATCGGTGCACTCTTAAACTCGAAATTAAACGGTGGTTGATATTCGCGAAACCCATTTTGTAGCGGTTTCTCTACTTTAAAGGAATCTGCTTATCGAAATTTCAAGACTGTACGTCTAACAGTTTAAAAATGGGGATATTAATTGTCGATAACGCCGCCCAGCCCCGCAACGCCACTTCTGGTTCTGTTCCACAAAACCCATTTGTAGAAATTTCACTCTATGAAAGAATCTGCTTATCAAAATTTGAAGACTGTGCGTCAATTAATTAAAATGAAAAATTATCAATAGCATGAACCCCGCAGCATAACCACCTAGGGGCCGATTTTAAAACACATTTGTAGTGTATTTCTATCTATGAGGAGGAATCCTTTTAAATTTCAAGACTGTAGGTCAATAGTTTAAAGTAAATAATTCTTTATATCTGCATAACCCCTGCAACACGCCAGGGGTCAATTTATGACCAGTTTTATAGCGGATGTTGCTCATGAAAACATTTCTACAATTTCAAACAGCTAGGTCAAGTGGTTTAAAACGAAATATGTATCTATTACACCACTTATACCCCACAACGCAGCTTAAGTCGGTTTCTAAAACCTTCTTATAGCTGACTCTATTAAATGAATCTATTTATCAAATATAAGACTGGCCGTCTAATAGTTTAAAATAAATAATTATCTGTAACGCCCCTTAAGTCCCGCAACACCATAGGGAACAGTGCCATGAAACCCATTTGTAGCGTATCTCTACCTATAGGAGGAATCTGCTTACTAAGTTTCAAGACTGTACGTCTAATAACTTAAAAATGGAATTTATAACGCCTGCCCCCAAACCGCCAGAGTCAATTTCTCAAAACCTGTTTTAGCGGATATTTACTCCATGAAAACATTCCTACAATTTTCAGCAGGTAGGTCAAGTAGTTAAAACGAAAATAATGTTGTTATTACGCCAATTAAGCCCCTGCGCGCGCCATGAGGACTGTTTTCGCAAAACTTATAGCTGATCTCTGCTCTGAAGAAATCAATTTATCAATATAGACTGCGTCTAATAGCGTTTAAAAATGAAGTAATTCTCTATAACGCCCTTAAGTCCCGCAATTCCATGAGGCAATTTCCACAGAGAACGGCTGTGGCGTATCTGCCTATGAATGAGGAATCAGCACTAAGTTTAGAGCTGTACGTGTAACTTAAAATCGTTATAACGCCCTTAAACCCCGCCCCGCAAAACCCTTGTGGGTCAATTTTCCCAAACCCATTTATAGTGGATATTTACTCCAGGAAAGAAACTTACCTACCAATTTTCAACCAGGTAGGTGAAATGACTAAAAACGGATATATTTATCTGTTGCGCCCTTAATCCCCACAGCGCCATAGAAGTCTGTTTCCACAAAACCGGTTTGTAACTGATCATTATTCTACGAAAGTTTATTTATCAAATTTAAAGGTGGTGCGTAAATGATTTAAATGGAAATAATTATCTATAACGCCCTGGCCCTGCAACGCCACCTGGTGAATGATTTTCACCAAACTCATTTTGTGTACGGTCTACGCTATGAAGAATCAGGCCCAATTTAGATTGTGTACATCAAATGATTTAAACATGGAAACAGTATTTATAACGCATAATCGCCGCGTCGCGTTTCGAATTTCAAATCGTTCTTGTGATGTCTGCTCTATAGAAAGGTGTATGCACCAAATTTCAAGTCTGTAGGTTGAAATAGTTCCAGAAGTCTCGTGATCAGATCGGTCGGTGGTGATCAATCAGTCAATCAGTCAATCCAGTAGGTCGCTTTTTCTCCTTTATATATATAGTAGCTATTTACCCGCCCACTTCATACATTTCATGATGTTTATAATTTTGCTGCTTATATATATGTATATTACTGATATGAGTCTAACTTAAATTCGATTGTATTATAAAATATACTTATACCTTTAACTTTGTCGCAAAAAGGAGCCAGAACTCATCTAATTTATTTTTCTAAAATCTCTAAGAGTGGAAGTATAGAATGATATTTTGCTCTTTCATGGCTTAAAACCAAGTGGATTCCGCAAATAACCAATTTCAGGTGATCTCTATAAATAAATTAAACATATGCAAACCAAATTTAAGTCTAAATCTAACAGAAAAAGTTTACTATCAATATCCCCGTAATCCGTTGAAGCCATTTCCCAAAATAACCGCTCTTAGAGGATTTCAATTTAACAAAGAAAAATGGCAATTTCATTATTATAGTTCATGTAGCTCGAAAAGTATTTTTCAATACGTCCAATAACCTACACCCCTAGAACGGTTGCTTAAATACATTCTTAGTGGATCTCTATTCAACAAAACATGCTTAACAATTTCAGTATGGGTCTAACATTAAGCATTAATTTTTCTATACAACTCCTCTTGACCCTCGCAAACATCTAGGGGTCAATTTTGAACACTCTTTGGTAGAGGAACTCTATTCATAGAGGAACGCTATATTTCTGATTTTCAAGCGGATAGATAAATAGTTTAAAATGAAATATTTATCAGTACGCCTCTTAAACTCACGAAATTAAGCGGTAGTTGATATTCGCGAAACCATTTGTAGCGGTTCTCTCTACTTTACGAAAGGAATCTGCTTATCAAATTTCAAGGCATACGTCTAACAGTTTAAAATAGGGATAATTATCGATAACGCCACTTGACCCCTGGCACCACTTCTAGGTCTGTTTCACAAACCCATTTTGTAGAAATTGCACTCTATGAAAGTAATCTGCTTATCAAAATTTGAAGACTATGCGTCAATTAATTAAAAATGAAAAATTATCATAACGACCCTTGAACACAACGCCACCTGAGGTCGATTTTCTAAACACATTTTTACCGGTATATTTCTATCCTATGAGAGGAATCTGCTTACCAAATTTCAAGACTGTGAGTCTAATGGTTTAAATAAAATAATTATTTTATATCTGCATAACCCCTGCAGCACCCTTTGGTCGATTTTGCCAAACCCGTTTTATAGCGGATATTTACTCTCCGCTGAAAGAAACATTTCTACCAATTTTCAACAGCTAGGTCAAATGGTTTAAAGCAGTAATAACGCCTATTACGCCACTATACCCGCAACTGGCAAGTCGGTTTCACAAAACCTTCTTATAGCTAGCTCTATAAATGAATCTATTTATCAAATATAAAGACTGTGCGATAATAGTTTAAAATGGAAATAATTATCACAACGCCCTTAAGTCCCGCAACGCCATGGGGCAAATTTTCATGAAACCCATTTTGGCATTCTCTACCTATGAGAGGAATCTGCTTACTAAGTTTCAGCCCGTATGTAAAATCAGATTTATAACCCATAAGCCCCACCCCTGCTGCCAGGGTGTTTTCATTCGACCTGTTTTGTGAATATTTACTCCATGAAAACATTCCTACCAATTTTCAACAGGTTAGTAAAGTAGTTAAAACAACGAAAATATTTATTTATGCACCAATTAATCCTGCAACGCCACTTAGGACTGTTTCTGAAACTTTCATATAACTTATCTCACTCTATGAAAGAAATCAATTTATCAAATATAGACTGCGTCTAATAGTTTAAAAATGGAAATAATTCTCTATAACGCCTTAAGTCCCACCAACGCCATTGGGGCAATTTCCACAAAACCCATTTTAGCGTATCTCTGCCTATGAATAGGAATCTGTACTAAGTTTCAGGCTATACGTCTAGTAACCAAAATCGGAATTTATAACATACATAAACCCCGCCCCGCAAACCCTTATTAGATTCGATTTTAAAACGCATTGGATGTTTGCTCGGAAAACACCTACCAATTTTCAAGCAATTGGGTGAAGTAGTTAAACGGATATGTTATCATTGCAACGCCATCACAACGCCATAGAAGTCTGTTTCGCAAAACCGGTTTGTAACTGTTCATTATTCTACACGAAAGGAATCTATTTATCAAATTTAAGACAGTGCGTAAATAGTTTGAAATGGAAGCGTATATAACGCCCTAAGCCCTGCAACATACCTGGTGGTCGTTCACAAACTCCTTTGGCGGATCTCTACTGTGTATGAAAGGAATCTGCTTACTATTTCAGGTGTACATCAAACGTTTAACATGACAATGATATTTATGCGCAATCCATAACTTCCCTTGCATTTCAATTTCAAAAATCCGTTCTTGGCTGATGTCTACTATGAAGAACATGTCTACCATTCAAGTCTGTAGGTTGAATAGTTCCAGAATGTATGATTAGTAATCAGTCAGTCAGTCAGTGGTCAGCACCTCCTTTATATATAAATATATATATTTCAATGGGCTTTAAGTACTATGTTGATAATGTCTTCAATACTTGTTTTTCTTTGTAGATACATCTTCAACACTTTTCTATGGAAGAACAGTTTATAATTTAAATATTAAGTGTAAACAGGGCCGCCGTGGGGTGTAAAATGATTCTGCACAGGCGCCTGGGGCAGAGCCAAAATTTATAATTACTTAGTTTTTAATGTTCATACATAAAGTTGTTAATAAAAACTTTGCAATTTTGGATGTTTATATTTCTTATAGCAATAAATAAATTTTTAATTTTATATTTTAATTTCATTTAATTTGTTTTGTTTCTGCGGATTCAAAATCTAAGGGTATAACATGAAACAACAGAAATAGAATGATTGTATGGTAATTTTTCATTATATGATGAAGATGTAAACTCCAGCATCGTTGTTTTGTTCTTTTGTTTGCAATGATAAAAATAAATTTAAAAATTATAATAATCATGGTTTCTTATCAAATCATATTTTGCTTCATGTTCTTCGAGTTCTCAAAATAAAGTAAAATCTTTATCTCAGCGTTTTCTCAAACTGTGGGCGCGCCCTCCGGTCTTGATAACCCTTCTTGTATTGCAGACGTATCCTTAAAATTCAAAACAAAAGATTAAAAATTATCAATTTGATAAAATAATTTACAATTTAAAATAATTACAAAGTAAATACATTCTTATATAATAAAATAAATACACATTTCCACTGATAATACGCTTTACTTATAATTGTATCAATGTACTGATATTTGATAATTAAGTTATCAATATTCAATTAAAAACAAGTTTAGTAGTACTAGAACTCCCTGGTCTTGTCATATACAAATTATTTATCTTGATAAATAGTAGTAGTTCTCAATAAGTCGTATTTTATTGTGGTTAAGGGACGTCTCAAGGCAGAACCAGCTAATTTTCAATTTGGGACTTCTAAACTCTCAGTGAAGTTATCACTTCAGTCTCGACTCCGTCTTAATAAGATCATAGTCAAATTAATTTTAATGTCATCAATTATACCCATACATTCCCTCCGAAAAACAGTTAATTTCAAGTGCGTAATGGTGGCAAAGTGATAGACTATTATTATGTGATGACCGTTGTCAGTGGCCTAACGTACCCTCCCCCATTACCAAGCCCGCTTTTCCGCTTAGAGGCACATGCCTGAGGCCCAAAAGATTTGGGGCGCAAAAATTACAGGAGTGAAAAAGAAAAATTAAAATTACAGAGAACGTGCAACCGCCAGTGTTTAGTAAAGCCAATTATTTATTTTTCGTTTTATTTTGTAATCAGCGATCAAACATCTTTCATAAACTCATTGGTTATCTTTAATCCATAGCCAAATCAAAACTTGTTCTTTCATTGCTGTAATCAGGCGATGAGAGACTTTTTAATGGTTGTACAAACCTAAGTTATAACAAATTTAAACAAAAGTCAGACAGAGGAATTGGATAAAATGCTAGGAAGATACAAAAATTCAAGTTTTTATTACTGTATATATAATAGCAGTAGGAGGGAAAAAGACGCGTTTACTTTTGAAACGTAGAAAATTATTGGCGTGGTTCCCCCTTTCCCAATGCATTTCAATTTCATTTAACAAAGTCGTAAATAACATTACGTTTGTTGCTTTTTAAGTAAAATAGTTTACGATACTTGGAAAAGCAGATAAGTATTTTAAATTAAAGCATTTCTGGAAATAGATTTATGAGTATTCAATCAAACGAAGCATAATAGGAAAAGCATATTAGAGTATCAGTTTTATTTCTTTTCATGAAATCATTTTGCTTCATACAAGAACTCTCCATCCCAAAGTTGCAGTATTTATGATCGGGTGGGTCACACACACAGTTCATCCGGGATTCAGAAATGAAGAAGAATCGCCAAGGATACTTTTTCTTTCGTAAATTTTAAATCTAAAATTATTTTACAGTGTTTCTCTTTCTTAGTGTTTTAACTGAAACAAGTTATCCTGGCTCGTTAAATTTCAATTTTAATAAATATTATAAATACTCCTTATGTTATGCATGATTGACTTCGTTTATTCAGCTCCGTTTGATTTTGTATTCAGTTAAAGTTTATGTTAATATTTTTGCGTGATGTATAAGATACATTATGTTGTGGTTTGTAATCGCATATATTTTTAAATATACTTGCTGGAAAAAGTGTTCTTAACGACAGAACGAGAAGATAAGCATGAAGAAACCACTAATTTGTTTATTAAATACCAAAACACGGCTTCAGGAAGTTTCAACACGCAGGTTATCAACAAGTAAATAACTCATTATCCTTTTTAATAATTTTATAAAACAGTAAGCATAGACTTTCATAGCAGTTTTGTTGGTATCGCTACAAATCTGTCCTTATTTTCAAAATGAAAACTTAGATTACTTTGTTTATTCTCGCCTTGGAATAAATAAATAAAATATAATTTAAAAATATCAAATTCAGGTTTTTAAATTTTTCGTCATTTATATCCTTGGTTGGTGAACGCAGACTTTCTTACGAGTATATATATATATATATATACAAGCAATACATACTCTTATATAATAAAAATAAAATACATTGAAACTGATATAATACACTACTTCTAAATGTATCAGTTCTGCACAAGTATTTGATGATGAATTTATCAGTATTCAATTAAAACAAATTCAGTAATTCTTAGTGAAGGCTCTCTTGGGCTTGTCATATACAAAATTTATTTAAAACTTGTATTTATCTAATTAGTACGTTTATAATTAAAAAGTCGTATTGCATTGTACTTTAACATCAAAGTACATTATAATTGCATTCAGAACATTGTTATTATGAAGTGGGCGCGATGAAAATTATGACTGAAAATTGATCCGCAAATATTGAAAGTTTAAGAGGCCTTTCTTTATCGCGATCTACAACACTCTTTTGGTATCATGAATTTCTTTAGATTCTAAGCAGGATATCTATACTAAAGGCAGCCAATTTACGATTTCTTTAATTTAGAATATAAATATAAAGGTTGCAACATATAACATTAATCATCGCAATTCAGTTGAAAGTAATTTCAATTCCCAGCAGGGATTTCACTAAATTATTTTCGTTGTTTGTTTCAGTGTTGCAAACTTTGCCAATGAAAATTCTGTTATTTTCAATATTTTCATTTTGTTATTTTGATTTATTTTGTATTTTTCCTTGAGACTTAAAAATATTTTTAAACCTTTTTATCATATTAAATAAAATCAAAACATACATTGATATTGCTTTCCTTCTAAAGGCAGTGAAATAATGTTCAGCTTAGTGAAATCTAATTAAAAATTTTGTAAATTTTGTTGTTACATAAAGCTAATTTTAAGATTTATGTACTTTATAGCACTTTTATTGATTAATATGCCTCAATACTTGTTTTCATTGGCAGATACATCTTCAAAAACACTTTCTGTGCAAGAACAGTTTATAAGCTTAAGTATTAGACAAGCATGAAATTTCAAAATGACTACTTAAGAGGTAAGACGGTGGCAAGTTTTTCACGAGACTTAAAGTTTAATTCTAGCATTGATATTTTGACACTAGTCGCACTTGCATCGAGCTATAGAAATAAAAATAAATAAATAATATACAATATTTCTTTTATTTTGGAAGGAATACTAAATATTAATACCTGTTGTATAGCTTTATTTAAATAATAAAATATTAGTGGAGCATGAAGATCTTAACGCGACTATTTGCTGGGATGGGGACCTTTCCCGGAAGCTTCATATCAATAGTGTCTTATACTTTCGATTTCTTGTTTCACTAACAAGTGATTCTTCTTGAAAGTATACAATCCCAGTCTAATTCGCTACTTTATAAATTTTCTTTATAAAATAATAAAAATAAATACAATAAGCATGTTATGATCAAATGATACTACAAAAACTAACTTTCAGAAACAGAAGATTTGCTTTCATAATAAACAACAAGGAAATAAAAGTTGACTGTAAATTGTCTTACAACATGTGTAAATGATAGAAAAGCTGGCTAATATAGTAAATTTTGTCTTAATTTTGTAGAACTATTCTTTGTTGAAAATTTCATTTACTTTTACGTACAACATTTGGGATGTGATTTATATTTGCACAATTCCATCATATTCTGAATGTAATACTATCTATCTCTTATCTACAAGATTTAAAAATTCAAATTTATATTAACAAGATTATTCACTAGTTATTTAGTTACGATACTACATTTATGTCAAAATTATTCATATTACTTATAGAAATATATTATTCTGGAACCCTACTCATATCTTCAAAAGCATTTGAAATTTACTGAATCCACAAAAGAAGGGAAAAAGTTTTTCATTTGAAATTTTATTTATGTACACGATATCTTACTTTTCATATAGCTGTAGAATATGTTGAAAAATCAGCAATATACAACAGTTCTTCAGGCATTATACAATCTTAATATCTTAAATATATAAGCCAATATAGAAAAAGTGAAAAATTACTAAAAGTGTTAATGTACGTTATAGAACAGTATGCAATTTACATTAACTTTACGGAAAAATCCATACAAACATTATATCCTATAATATTATTTGTTTAAAAAGAGTTGAATATATAATAGTTCTTAAAATTATACTATCTTTTGTAAGATATGTATACGATGTAACTTTCAAACATACAAATGTCAAAAATATTCTAAATAAGTTTTCATTAAATTTGTAAATTTTATGCATAACACTATTATTGCCAAATATAATTCAACCAAAAAGACAAAGAAATTCTAAAATTAAAATTTTAGATATTCCTCTAAAATCAAACTAGAGAATTTTAATGAATTACAATAGAAAATTTTTAAATATTCTGATAAATTATTAAAAACTTCTATATAAGCGATGATTACAGACAGAAAATTTTAAGTTTATAGAGAGTAACTGAATTATAACTAACAATATATATATTTTCTACAGATTAAATTAGTATAGTGTTGTATTGAGTTATAAAAATAAAACAGTACACCTCAGTACATAGATTAGAATAGAGGATCCTCATACTTGTCATGTTTTCGATCTGGAGCCTTGCTTATAATATAATTTTTAGAACCCTGAACTTCAAATATGTTTGGACAATTAAGGTATATAATGTAATTGGCTCGCTGCTATTTTAAACACATTTACTTTACTATCTGTAGTCAAGTGTTGTGAAAACTAAAATGCATGTTATTTTTAAACATTTATTAGATAAAGTTAAAATTTAGTACCTGTTACACAGGGCATCAAGAGCAAAAACAAATGCTTTTTAAGGACCTTTAGTAACACATTTTTAATACTTAGCATAAATTTGTAGTTAGGTTTACTTTAAATATCGTTGGTAATGTCCGATCTATTTTTCATAAAAATAGGTGGGAAAACTTTTCTTTCAAATTAACAAAATAATTCAAAAGCAACTTTTAATTTATCTCTCTAAAAACTGAATGAAATCTTACCCTTAATTGGAGGCCAGAATTTGATTTATCTATTTTGTCATCTGTTCAATTTCAAATAATAAAAATACTAATAATTATAGCTTTTAATTTAAATTTTTATGCTTGATATGCTTTCAATATTTCAATTGCTTATAACAAATGCTTTTATTTTGTTTAATATTAGTTTATTTAATTAAATATTTTGAATCAGCAAAAAGAAGATACAATTTCACATAAATTCTGAAAATAAATTTTCTAAAAATATTTCTAAATTTTTAATTAAATTAACTTCTTTACCTGAATCACTATTTAGTAACAAATGACATAAATGGAGTTTCAAATATAATATATTGAAAACCATATAATGCATTTGTAATGAAATGTAAATTAATTTTTATTTAGTACAATAAATATTTTTAGAAACATGTTCTCAAAAATCTAGACACAAAATAGAAAAAGTACAACAGGAAAGCTAATCAAACTGGCGGATCTCTAAATAAATATCTCAAAAACACAACAGGATTAGACGATCAAACTGAACAGACAGGACCTTCAACATCAACACATCTGGTTTGATTTCTTACTGAAAACTTATTTCGAAATGTAAATTTACAGAATATGATCAAAAGAAACCACGATTAACAATAGAAAACTTAGATGTTAAGTAGAAAATTCGCGATAATAACATAATATCTCAAAATCAAGTTCTGATTTTGAGTTAAGCGATCAATATCTGGCCTGATACAATTTCTATAAAAATTAGAATTATTTAATAGAAATAGCCCTTCCCGCTTGATAACTTAGTATTTTCGAGAGATAGTTGGCAGTTTTCAGAATCGTTCTATTATAGAACCTTACCGAATGGAAAAGTATTTAGAAACCTTAGCATATTTAAATTCCCGAAACGTTTTTGCTCTCTTCCATGTAAACTATTCAGTGAAGCATTCACAGCTGCAATAAGAATAGATTGTAATGATTAGTTTATATAACTTACATTTGAAAACACACTTGAAAGTAGTGCATCTCACCTTAAACATAGTTTCAAAATGCAGTGAACTCAAAATGTCTTTGCATATTTATAACACCACTGATGCAACAACAAAGACTTTATGATGCAGAGAATCTACTGGCAATCTGATTTGATGAACAACATTTATTTATTATTTCAATATAGCCCAACATTATGCATTTAAAGTTCTTCGAAAGAGTTGTTTCATAGTGATAATGATTTTTGAGTTGGTTGAAACCATAGCAAATTTGATCAGTCATCGCTGAACATCTCCAAAATTCAAACATCTCAAAAACGAACATCATTACTTGGGATCAAATTCAGATAAAGTACAAAGCATTATTTCAAAAGTTAAAAGTATTATTACATATGATTAAATCGGCAAATATTACTCATTAATTCTGGTCACTACCTGAAGTATCCAGTCATATCGAACAATTGACCGTACCAATTCGATTGTTTATACAGAACAGGAAACCAATAAAAGCTAAAATTGAAGAGCGACACCAGAATTTCAATCTGTCGGCGACACTACTGGACAGGGTCTGTATGGATTATCATAAATGGGCATTTTAAAATCACCGTTAGGCAAATTTATCAGATTTACAGGGTAATCTTGATAATGAATGCTAACTCGCGGAAGCACTAGTGATTGCAGCAAAAATTATTGAAAATAATTCAGGCACTCTACTCTCCATATGCGCCATTCTCTAAGACTGGTTGTAATGATGCAGCTAAAATTTCCTTGAGCATTAATTTCTTCGGGTAGTAGAACTTACAACTACTTCTCTTCATCCTTAAACGGTGGTCTATTTGCAACAGTGTATTGAAAATCTAACTAAAAACCGCTCTCCTTTTAGCAGATGGAAAATTCAAGCTTTGAACCGTTGAAAAGCCAGTTGAAGGGAATTTTAAGCGTTAATAAATACAGGAAGGCATCAAACAAAACGCTGGAATCAGACAGGCAAAATTTAATTCAGAAGGTTTCCTCGTTTGATTCATTTGTCCATGTATCTATTTGATATTTTAAAGTTAGTAAATGTTGAACAAATAATGCAAAGTTCTAAATGGATTTACAATCGTGACTGACAATTTACAATCTTATATAGAACTAAATAATCACGTAGATCGTGACGTATGAACATGCAGTGCCAGCACAGTATCCGTTGTGATGATTTAGGTGGATACTGATTTTCTAAAGTCAGGTTTAAAAACTACTAAGATGAACAAACAAAACAGACAATCAACAATCAGATAAAGTTTAGGTTAACGTTACAATATAATAATAGAACCTGTTCACCGTTTCAGAAGATTGATCAATTAAAAGACATTACAAATTGCTTTAAAGTAGTACACAGTATACCTAATTTAAAACTGATGACGATTTTAAACATTGTGAAGAATTAGAACGAAAGTAACGGATACTAAAATGTAAATGAATATAGATGGATTACATTGTTTGGAAGGAAAATAAAATCTTTGCGATGTTTCAAAGGATAACACCTGTGATGTTTAATTATATGTAACAATCTTATCAGTACATTTCGAATATTTCAATAGCCTTACAGTTTCTAACCTTTAACCCTGCCAGTTTCGGTGGCTACTAGAACATTTCTCAAAAACTTAAAATTATAAAACATTGCGATACTATGGTAGGAGAGATTATCAGGACTTGTCGTCATATACGCCAGGCAAAATTTCGGATAAATTAAATATAAAGGGAATTGATACTGACATTTGCAGCTGCTAAGGCTAGGAGAATCAATATTTAAATATGTTTCTAATTTTCTTTGCTTAAAATTTTATATCTATTTTGCTTTGTTTTGTTTTAAAATTTATGAAATAAAAACAGACAAACGTATTTTAATATTATAATTTTAAAGCTTTTCATTCAGTCAGATTTCCGAATACTATAAAGAAGATGTTTCACATAGCAATACGTAACTC
>BMAO01017263.1:0-25154 GCA_019973975.1 Trichonephila clavata
TTGTTTACTCACATGAGGTAAATGTATATTTATCTTTTTATCATTCTTATGTGTTGTTGTTGTTTGAATTCATTTTAAATTTCTTGGTATACCACGTTATTCAACGGAAAATCCGGCGTATAACGCGAACTTTTAACACAAAAACTATGATCGAAATGTACGAGTGCGCGTTATATGCGGGTATAAAAATGAAAACTTCAAAAAAAATAAAGGCAGAATAAAAATTAGGCTTCTACATACATCGAAATACTGCTTATTTTAAGAGAAATGACATACTTTATGAGCGTAAAGGGTTGTAGCTCTTGAAGTATTCTTTCCGTAACTTGGAATAATAACTAAAATAAATGACTTCAAAACATAAGAGAATTGCACACGTTTTTTTTTTTCAAATTTCCTCGTAAAAACGGGGTGCGCTAATTATTATATGTTGGATTGTTTAACTATGGTATTCTTCTTGGGTTTAGTATTAAAATGATTTTCCTTCGAAGTGTTTCAAGTGAAATAATAAAGAAGAATTTATAAATGTGAATATTAAGCTATTTTCTTTAAAAAATTAACCTCATTTATGTGTAAATACAAGATAATTTTATTTTAAACCAAATGAATCTGGGTTTTAATACATTGTTTTAAAGTACCTATGAATATTATTAAGAAGTAAAATACTTCTTTGATTATTAAGTAGTTATTTTATCTCCCTGAAAAGAAACTTTTAAACAAAGTAATTTGTTTTCAAATCAGTAATTAGAAATGAATTTGTTATATATTAGGATATGAAATATTTCTTTGAAGTACTTAAAAAATACATAATTTTCATCTATTTTAAAGACTTTTTTTTTTCTTATGCAAAAATATATTTGTTTAAGACGATTTTGTGTAAAATATATTTATATAAAGAATTTTATTTTATGAGTAACCCTAATTGCTTAGATATTAATATGAAACACTTTTGAAATATACATAAAAAACTATGTATGTTTTTATTAATTTCTATATTATTATACAATCACGGACAAAAAAATTAGCGCACCAAGAAGGAGTCGTCAAGAGGAAACGAATACGTACGTAATGACTACTTTGACGTAATTAAATGATTAGAAAATCAAAGAAAAACGATCATTTATTTCAGAGAAAAAGGCAAAAGAACGGAGGATTTAATACCCTTTTGAACACCCTCTAGCGCGAATGCACGCTGCGATAGGATCGGACATTGAGACATACAACTTCTGTATGATGTTCAGAGACAGTTCGTTCCATATTTGATGTAACCTTGCCTCTAGTGCGCTCAAACTCGTGGGACGCCCTACTCGCCATCCCAAATGATACCAGATATGCTCGATAGGAGACAAACCTGGGGATCGGGTATGCCAAGGAAGGGTAGTAACAGTGCGGATACAGTCTTGTGACACCCATGACAGGTGAGGCAGAGCATTGTCTTGTGAAAAAAGAGCTCCTGGGAGCCGTTGCATGAGTGGCAACACATGTGGTTGCAGGATGTCATGGACATACCACTGGGCTGTCATGATGCCACGGATCAATACTAGGAGTGACCGCGTATGGTAGGCAATGGCACCCCCATACCATCACACCAGCTGTATTAGCGGTGTGTCGCTATAAAGCAAAGGCAGGATTGAGGCGTTCACCACGGGGTCTCCACACACGAACACGATTGTCATTACTGCTGAGATTTAATCTGGATTCGTCGCTAAAGACGACCTGGTTCCATTCCGCTGCAGTCCAGTTTCCTCGTAGGCGACACCACTCCAAACGGAGGTGTCAATGGATGGGCATCAAGGGCAGCACACGTAATGGGCGCCGCGATCCCAAATATCCTTCAGCCAGGCGCATTCGTATTGTTAGAAAAGAGACAGGGGCCCCTAGTGAAGGTTCTACCTGTGCCTGGATGGCAGCCGATGAAGCAGTTAGCTGTACACGTGCATTTCTTACGATGTGGTGGTCTTCTAGACGACTGGTCCAAACATCTCATAACACAATCAGAGCCGCCTAATTAACGAGTTACTCGCCTAGCTGACCACCAAGCTTCCATCATGCCGAAGATTCTTTCCCTCTCAAACTGCGACATCTGCTTATATTGTCTTCGAAAACTGCGTCATGGCATGTCTACGTCAGATCTTTCTTTGTAAACGATTCAGCACATTTAAACAATCTTTGGTTACCTGTTTTATACTCCACGGAGAACGCCGTTAAACGCCTTCTACCGGCTATAAGTAATGCGCAATCACGCTACATTTCTAATCATCTGCATATCTCACCGACATGTACCTTCATGCCAAGTTCCGACACGATCCCGCAATTATTTCTTGGTGCGCTAATTTTTTTGCCCATGAGTGTATAATCTTTTTCTGTACTTACGTATTATTACAACAATCGCCAACGTTCAAGATATCTCGCCAAGTTGGCAACCCCAGTTTCGTATGTGTCGTATGCGCTGAATTGGCAATCATGAACTTCGTTTCATATATTGTCGTCATTAAGTTGGGGTAATACGTAAGTACCTCCTTTTCTTGAGATCAAAAAAGATAGCCAATATAAAGTTTTAAAAAATATTTTAATTTTATTATTTTAACATAAAAAAAAACAAAAAGAAAAGTTTGCATACAGATATATTTGTGACATTTAACAGCATGTAATTTATATGAATTGCCATCGTATGTAGGGATTCACAATAAATTGGTGATAGATCCACGATTCAAAAATACCGCACATGAATTCTTGACCATAAACACTTGGATACTGCAGCATACAATAAAAAATAATCGTATTCGCTAACTTGATTGATTGTCATTTAGCGTTACACTTTGAAGTTACAAGAGGGCTCCTAGCTTCGAATCTCATTAATTTTAAATCAGGTCAAGTGATGAGGACGACACTTGAGTTCAGCACCAACTTGCTTAATATAACTTTACAGATCAAAAATTTCATTGTATGTGTAAATATATAAAAGTATATATTCAACATGAATCCTTAAAAAGTGTAGCTTCGGCTCATTAGACGAAGATTTTCCGACAATAGTCAAGTTTGGTGTACAGGTGAGTGGAATGCCCAGATGGGACACTGTAATCTTCTAAAAAGACCGTATATTCTTCCCTCATGCCTGGGGCAAAAGAGGTGTCTCACCAATTCTGAAGGCGGCTGTCTTGAAAGCATACCTTCTTCCTCTCCAACCTTCAGATAAAGTACGTTCACCACGATCTATAGACAAGACACTTTTGAGTACAGTATCCATTGTTGGGTCCCCTTTGCTCATGTGGAATGAAAAGGAATGTCGACCTGTTGGAAGAAAGATATAACCTCCTGGAAACCCTCAGTGCTCAAGTGACAGGATGATTTATAGACCCACCATATGGTATGAGAAGGCGACAGAGTTGATTTCAGACGCGCCAGCTTATTGTCTCAAGGAATCAATGGAGTTAGGTCGAAGACGAGGAGATTACAATAACATAAGTGCTAAGAAACTGCAGAAACATGTTTTAGGATAGGAATTTTGATTTGATATTTATTGTTTACAAAACGAACTGTGTTCGAAGTACATAATATAAAATATTTTAAATAAACGGATTCAGAATGAGAGCTGCGAGTCAAACAGTGGCCGTGAGATTCTTTACAACTTTACAAAATATTATTATTTTGTACAATATTTTTTGTTTTTAGTATAATGTTATCTAACATATAAATCCCAAAATTGCTTCGATTTTATCATGCTACTTAGGTTTTTATAGATCATAGAATTTGTCAGTATTGCATTTCAGCGATACCCCGCAACATCAAGCTTGATTCCTGTAACTTTCTTTTCAACTTATACAACTGCTGATCGTTCTTTTCTAGAACGAAGTTTATCAAACATTAATCGCTTTCAAACTGTTTTTCTTTCTAATGGGCTGTGAATTGATGTTTTACCATTGCAGACCTAGTACATTCCCCGGAAGCTGGTATCTCTTTTTAGTGCGGCACCCTATAGGCAGATACCAATCGCCGCACGTAATTTTGATGCCCAATTTCCTCCTAGAGGGAGGCAACTGAGCTCTGACGATGCGAACCTGTAAAAATCACTCTCAAACTTGTAACATCAATTTCGATAAGCAAATACACAGACAGAGATCGACTTATAAAAACTAAGTGAAAGAATGAGAAACAAATACCTCATTATTCAAATAAATTAAACATTATTTATCATTGCATTATACACTCAAGAGCCAAAATATTATGACCACCAATAAATAACGAGTTGGCCCACCTTTGGCGCGCAACACAGCTTCAAAACGCCTTGGCATGGATGCCACAAGTCCTTGGTAGTAGTCCGGGGACAGATTGTACCAGATGTTTAAGCAATGGTCACGCAAATCCGAGATATTGCGAATTGGGGTCTTTGAACTCTGAGCTGCCGTCCCATGACATCACAAATGTGTTATATTGGATTGAGATCAGGTGAGTTAGTCGGCCAGGACATTAACTGGAATTCAGCATCATGTTCCTGGAACCACTCCAACACAATTTTAGCCTTGTGACACAGGGAGTTGTCCTGTTGGAACATTCCATTTCCAGCTGGAAAACTGGTCCGCAATGATGTTCAGATACCCCGTAGCATTCATGGTCTGCTCTATCACAATTACGGATCCCAGAGACGCCTAAGAGAACGTCCCCAAAGCATAATACCGCCACCACCGGCCTGTGTATGACCTACTGTACATTGAGGTAGCAACTGTTCGACTGGAAGACGGCGTATCCTGACACGGCCATCGGCGTGATGAATGACAAACCGTGCTTCATCTGACCAGGCAACTCTCTCCCACTGATCCATGGATTAGTCGCGATGTTCCCGGGCCCAGCGCAGGAGCAGTTGGTGATGACGCTTGGTCAGCAAAGGCACACGAGTGGGACGTTTGCTGCGTAACCCTGTATTTGTTGTAAACTCTCGACCACTTAGTCATGTATCCCAAACGGATTCTGAACTGATACCTTTATCATCTAACTCATTTTTGCAAGATTTCCGGCAAATTGGTGTTCCAGATTTAGACTAAGTGGATGAAGTTGTTCTCAACAAAAGAATAAAATATCGCCAACAGTTGATAACTGATATCCGGAAAAGATTTAGATCTGAATATTTGGGACTTTTAATTCAAAGAAATGAAAACAAGAAGCTGGAACGAGATATTAAGCTTGGAGAAGTTGTATTAATTGGAAGTGACAATGTAAAATGTAATGACTGGCCTTTAGGTGTTGTTATTAAATTATTACCTGGAAAAGATGGTATTAATAGATTAGTGCGTCTGAGAACAGCAAAAGGAGAACTTCTACGACCAGTTCAAAGAATCTTCCCACTTGAAATTTCCAAAGAAACTCAGAGATGACATTTTAAAAACTAAAAGTGGGAGAACTGTTAAAAAACCACAAAAGCTGGACTTGTAAACAAATTTAATTTTTTGAACTTTAGATGTGACTTTCATAATATATATCTTATATTTTTTGTGTCTTAATAAGTGTATTAGAAATGTTTATTGTATGTGTGTTATTCTTTGAAATTTTTAAATGTTTGGTAAGTTAAGTTGTCTTTCAACAGCTTAGGGTGGGAGGATGTCATGTCTTCAGAGTTTATTTTTTAGATTAGTTCATGGCATCTATACTTGAGCGTATTCACTGTAACCGAATGTAAATATTAAGTAAAAGTTTTGTTTGTGTATTTTGACAACAGCTGGTATTGTATTTTTTTGTGGAATAAAAACGTTTGATTTTAGAATGGCAGGATATTTTATCGTTCTTAGAATCCGGAATTATTTTAATATTATGATTTTTTAAAAGTTATTTTGCCTTATTCAACTGCAGAACCAGATACGCTGCTAGCGTAATAGAGTTATTTATTTGCAAAAGGATAACGTAATACTAAAAAAGCTGTTCCTAGAACATCTCCTTTCGTTGAAAAAGAAAGAGAGATGCTTAAGTATTATCACAACCTATTTGCGGCACTACATGAAATGCAGCACTTGGTTGCCAGTTCAGCGCATACACACATAGGAAATCGAGATTGCCAATTTGGTGAGTTATTAATAGAGTTGGGGAATTTTTCAGTAATACGTAAGTTTCGAAAATAGTTATTATTTTTCTTCCTTTTTCGGCAAATTTCATGTTTCATTGATGTAGAAAAATAGTACAAACTCTAGTTAACGAAAGATGCTGACGTATAATCGCCAGCTTTATTAAAAACTCGCCAAATTGGCAAACCTGATTTCATGTGTGCCATACACACTTAATTGGAAACTACGTGCTTCATTTCATGTAATGTCGCCAATAGGTTGCGATAATATGTAAGCACCAAAGAAAATGACACTCCATTCAAACTATTTAAGATTATCAGATTGCCAATATTGTGATATAAGTTAGAATTTTTGGTACTTACGTATTAGCATCCCCACAGCCAAATTGGCGTCATGCGAATCACTCCTTGATTTCGAAAGAACAATGATTCTAAAATATTTATGTGAAAAAAATAATCAGTCAGATTTTGGAGGGAAATACCGGAATTTGTGCGTAGTGCCAATTTGGCTGTGGTGATGCTAATACGTAAGCATATGAGAGATAATACAAATTTTTATTTACGTATAAAGATTTTCTGGCATGTTCTTTTTGTTTTGAGCTGTTTATGGTAGTTTCATTAAAATCAGACCTTCATTTATATATTTAAGGTTGGTTTGTGGTTATAATTATTATCTCATAATTTCTACTATATGTAAGGTTACTTCATATATACTTATGTTTATTTTATTTCTGTTTCAATTTTTCATATTAAAGACTTTCTGTGTTTTGTTTATTCAGAACTGGCTATGGTAATTTCCTCAAAATTAGGGATTAATTTTTCTGTTTTAATAACATTTTAATTCAAATTGTTATAATTTCTATTTCAGTGCCACATAGTTTTATATTTGTTTATTTTCTAAATCTAATTTTCTCGCTAATTGTTGCAGTTTACATTAATTATGTGATACTGTGACTCAAAAGTTAGCTTTTAAGCCAGAAAATGATTTGTAAACAGAAACTTAGATTATAAGATACTCGCGTATTAGCGTCACTGCAGCAAAATTAGTGCCACGCGAATCACACATTGATATCAAAACAACAAAGATTGTAATGCATTTTATACGATAAACCAATCAGTCAGATTTTGGCAGAAAATGGCGTGATTCATGAGGTACCAATTTGGCTGTGGTGTTAATACGTAAGTACTTATAATAATTACTCATTAATCAATACAAATATAAGTGGAATCTTTAGACAATGAAATTACCTACACTTCTTGCCTGCTTTTATTATTGTGTTAAAAAAATCTGTTACAAAGTTTCTTTCAGTTAGAAAAAACTTTATTGCTTTTCTTTGTTCATCGGCAAATTTTAAATCATGCTTATTATAACAATAAATTAGAAAATCCTAGCTAGCATTTATAACAAAAAGAAAGTAGTACTAAATTAAACTAATTGCTATTAACAGATTTGGAATATTTAGAAAAAACTACCTTCCATTTTTATCAACAGCTGTTATTAAATAGATTTTGGCATGTTTTCTACATGTTGCTTTTTTGTTTCATAATTTTTATAAGTGATAAGTACTTATCTTTTGTTCTCATTGAAAGATAGTGAACTTAATTCATCAAGATCTTCATGGAAACTGGATGTAATGGAATGCACAACAAAGTAATTTTCTTTTGCACTTTAAAATTCAGCGTTAATACCATATATTGTCGTGTGGCATCATGGTTTAACTTTCCTTCTGTTAGTATCTGTTCTTCGTGTAGATTTTTGAAGATTTTATACATATGCATTGTATACATTTGTCACATATGCATACATTTCTATGACATTTTCTTTCGTTGAAAAAAAAAATTATTGCTTTTCTTCCTTCATCAGCAAATACAATATTTTCATCACTATAGGAAAACGGATCAGATGCTGATCAATGTTGATCAGATTTTTTGTTAAATAGCATAATTTTGCTTCTGGCAATCTTTAAATATATAAATTTATTTATACCATTTGTGAACCAAAAATCTTCGTGAAAAAAAAGATACAATTGTCTTATATTTCTCTTTGGATTTCTTTAAAATTAAATGTTGATTTGATTTTACGTCTCATGGCATCACGGTTTAACTTTGTTTCTGATATGTTCCTCATTTAGTTTAATAAAGATCATGTAATTTATTCGTATCATAATGTCCCGGGTGTCCATAATTAAACGACCCTACTTCAAAATTGTGTACAGACGAAACTATTGTTCAGAAAGTTGTAAAATTATGTGTACGACATAAAGAAGAATTGGGAATTTGTTTGAGAAAATAAAAAAAATTAGTTCCAAATTTCGCCACTAGAGGGCGTTTTTAATGGAGATCATATTTAGCATACATTAATACTTAGCATTCATTTATAACAATTAACAAATTTTGTTACAACAATAAATGCTCAGCATGATGACCATCATTTCCAGCTACTATTTGAAATCGTAAGATAGCATGTTCCACCGTTGACCGCAGTGTGTTCTGGGCAATGTTAAGAACATGTCGTGAAATACTGTCTTTGAGATCAGTTAAAGTTCTTGGTTGATCACAACTTACCAGCTGTTTTAAATGGCCCCGAAGTTAAAAATCGCATGGATTGAGGTCAGGTGATCGGGGAGGCCACAGATGACGAATTTTGATTTTGAATGACTTTAAATCGCCGATTGCAAAATCACTTAAAAATTCGAATTAAAAAATGTAAAGCGAACTTTGAGAAAATCACTGACAATGGCGTCAGTCTGGCTTTGGGCCCCCGAGAAGCCTTGCCCCCCCCCACAGTGCGGGGATTGCGGAGAAGTACGTTATGCCACTGTAGATCTGTTATAAACTTTATTGAAAGTTAGTTGCCCTTTTTTTGACACATTAAAAATACATATTCAAAAATCATAAAAAAGCATACCATATTGTAAGGAAATTTACATATTTATCTATATATATAAAGGAGAAAAGCGACTCACTGACTGACTGACTGACTAATCACGATATCTCCGGAACTATTCAACTTACAGGTTTGAAATTTGGTAGACATGTTCCTTTCATAGAAAGAACGGATTTTGCGAAATTCGAACCGCAAAGGGTGTCACGGGGGTTAAGGGGCATTATAAATAATTGTTTCCATTTTTAAACTACTCGACGTACAATCTTGAAATTCGGTAAGCAGATTCCTTTCATAGAGTAGAGATCCGCTACAATATGAGTTTGGGGAAAATCATAAAAAAGCATACCATATTGTAAGGAAATTTACATATTTATCTATATATATAAAGGAGAAAAGCGACTCACTGACTGACTGACTAATCACGATATCTCCGGAACTATTCAACTTACAGGTTTGAAATTTGGTAGACATGTTCCTTTCATAGAAAGAACGGATTTTGCGAAATTCGAACCGCAAAGGGTGTCACGGGAGTTAAGGGGCATTATAAATAATTGTTTCCATTTTTAAACTACTCGACGTACAATCTTGAAATTCGGTAAGCAGATTCCTTTCGTAGAGTAGAGATCCGCTACAATTGTTTCCATTTTTAAACTACTCGACGTACAATCTTGAAATTCGGTAAGCAGATTCCTTTCATAGAGTAGAGATCCGCTACAATATGAGTTTGGGGAAAATCGACCCCCCCCAAGTGGCGTTGCGGGGGCTTAAGGGGCGTTATAGATAATTATTTCCATTTTTAAACTATTAGACGCACATTCTTTATGTTTGATAAAAAGATTCCTTTCCTAGAGTAGAGATCAGCTACAAGATGGATTTTGGGAAAATTGACCCCCAAGTGGTGTTGCGGGGGGGGGGGGGGGGGTAAAGGGAGATATAAATAATTTGGTAAACAGATTCATCTCATAAGATAGAGATACGCTACAAAATGCATTTCGTGAAAATTGACCTCCAAGTGGCGTTGCGGGGCTTAAGGGGCGTTATAGATAATTATTTCCATTTTTAAACTACTGGACGTACAGTCTTGAAATATGATAATCAGAATCCTTTAATGCATTAAAGATCCCCTATGTAATGTGTTTTGTGAAAATCGACCCCTAGGTGGCGTTGGGTGGGGGGGGGGGTCTCAAGCGGCGTTATAAATAATATTTTTCCATTTTTCCATTAGACGCACAGTCTTCAAATTTGGTAATCAGATTCCTTTCATAGAGTACAGATCCCCTACAATATGGGTTTTGTGGAAACAGACCCCACCCCCTAAGTGCCGTTGGGGGGAGGTCAAGGGGCTTTACAGATAATTATCCCCATTTTTAAGCTATTGGACGTACAGTCTTGAAATTTGGTAAACAAATTGCTTTCGTAGAGTAGAGAACCGCTACAAAATGGGTTTTGCGAATTCAACCACCAAGTTTCATTTCTGGAGATTAAGGGGTGTAATCGATAAATGTTTCTTTTTTTAAACTATTAGATCTACCTGCTTGAAAATTGGTATTCCTTTCATGGAATAGAATTACTCTGACAAAGACTAAAACGAAAATCGACCCTAAGGAGGTTTGCGAGGGGTCAAGAGGAGTTACAGAAAAAATTTCCTGTTTTTTAATTGTTAGACTCACATACTTGAAATTTGTTAAGCATGTTTCTTTTGAGTAGAGATCCAATATGTTATTGAAATCAACTCCTGGGGGGAGCAGAGGGTTACTGGGGCGTACTGACAAAAAAATTCCTTTTTTCGAACTACAAGGACTATAATAATGAAATTTGGTGTGCATTTTTCTTTTGTTGAATTGAAATCTGCCAAGAATGGTTATTTTGGAAAACCACTCTCAACGGGATTACGGGGGTATTGATAGTAAAAATTTCATTTTTTTCCTGTAAGATTTAGACTTGAAATTTGGCTTGCATGTTCGCTTTGCGGAGTAGTGATCCACCAAAAATTGGTTTTGCGAAAATCCACTTCGGTAAAGGGTTACGAAAGTGCAAACATCATTATATACTTCAATTTTATAGAAAATACAAATTAGATGAGTTCTGCTCTTTTCTTTTTATCAAGAGGCGACAGTTAAAGAATATATATATATATATATATTCTAATACAATTTAAAATATTAACAAATATTATTTTTAATTGATTATATAGTGATTAGAAAATATTGATTTGTTATGTAATATTTCAGTAACGCAAGTACTACTGTAATGTTAATTCTAAGAATGAAATTTCATTTATAATAATGAAAATATAGTATAGAAAAAAATGCAAATATTTCTAATGAATTAATAAACTGCAATAATAATATTACTTTCAATGTGTATTGAAATTTTTAAAAAAGTTTAATTGCTTTTTTGGAAATATAAAATAATGATAATAGAACTCTTTGAAATGATTTTTTGAAAAATAGACGTAAAATAAATTACCATTTTTTTTTAAAAAAACCATATTTTTAAAATGTAGAATATTATTTAAAAAAACATATACAGTCGACTCTCGATAATTCAAACCTTCGATAATACAAACCTCTCGATAAATCGAAGTATATGCTCTCCTCCTAGAAAAACTTTTGATATTTCGAACTAAAACAATTCATTTTTATACTCAATATTTCAAAGTAAAATCTGTGGCTGGCCAGAAAAAACACACTATATATAATTGGAAGTTATCTAATAAAACTCTCGAATTCGAACGCTTTTTATCATGTAGAGTCCTGTAGCAAACAGATTGCCCCTTACATGTTTTGTGTTGTATTGTCTCTGCGTATCTTCCCTGCAAGATAGCCTCTTTGATGACCATCGGAGTGGACTCCGATAACTCTGACAGAAGCTAAAGTCACTCAACAAGTTACGCAACTTTTTTCTTCAAAATGATGTTGATGCGGACTTTTTGCATTTATTCTTGAAAAAATCTATTGACAAAGTTAGACTGAATGCCATTAAACAAAAAAAGGTAACAGATTTTTATTGTCAAAAAAAAATATTTATGTACAGTTTGTATTCTCTTAATAATTTTTAATATATAAATGTATTCTTTTAATACAGGACTTTTAACTTGTGTTTAATATTTATACTGAATAACATGTACTTTTTAAAAATACTTTAAAATAATTTTATACAAATGGACAATTGTTGTTTTACCTCATTGTTTCAAATTTAAATGTGCAAGAGAAAAGAATTATTTTCGTGTATTTAGGAAGCTTTTTCCTACTTTTTCTAGGCAATTCGAAGGTTTTCTTTAGTCCCTTCAACTTCATGTTACCGAGAGTCGACTGTGTATATTTTTATATAACTTGGAAAAGCACGTGCTGCCATCTATTGAATTCGATTAAAACTTTTCAGTTTATCTGAAAGAATTGTAAATTAAATTCTTTAATCTTATTAAGCACAAAATTCAAAGATGAAGATTTTCATCACAAAAAAAGAGCTTTACATTCTCTAAGGTATCAAAAATGCCTTTTTTTATGCTTGTAAACTGTTTGATAAATCAAAAAGAGAACATTTAAAAAAATATTGTATTCTTTCTCACTGCCTTAACTCAATATAATTACAATAAAGATCATGTATGAATATAATTCATGATAGAATTATTTTACTCTTTCTGATTTAATTGAATTGAAAGAATTACTTAAATCGTGTATAAGTAAACAATCAGTGGCATCAAAAAATGATTTTTTTAAAATTAATGTCGGAGTCATTAATTCGGAACCTCGGTCTAGTGTCGAAGAAGACACGTCTGCTGGCACTACTGACGTAGCTAAGTCTGTATCTAAATTCCTAAGGGACTCTTTTTTTTTTAGATATAGGCGCCCTGTTAGTGGGACTGTAGTTGCACAAGCTGGGGCCCCTGTAGCTGGGGGCCCCGTATCATTGATAAAGGCTGATACGGTGACATCTACGGTTCTGGCTGGCACACAATCTCAAAATTTCCACTCTACACTCTTGCATTTCAGTCAAGAATATAAATTGTTTTCAACAACATAGCCTTTTATACAACGTAATATTTTCAAAGAATAGTAGAAACGGAGTAGAAAAGGAGTATTAAAAATGCCTGTATAAATAGCAGAGGCAGTCTTAGGATTATTGAGGAACCTTTAAATCACTCATTCATGAGTTAAAAGTTAGGGAAGGTTGCTTAAAATCTTAGGGTCCTCGATGTCAGGCTGATACATAAAGAAGGACCGAGGCGATTGAAGGTTTAAAAACCGCTGCTCTACATGGCAAGTCTTCCGTAACACTCTATTGACTCGAACCCTTGACTTAGCAAAATCATTCATATGTGCACGGCTAAGTCCGCTTTTCTACTGTGGCTACTATTGGTTCAACTTCCTCGACAAACAGAACCTCAATGTTATGTTCAATTTAATTACTCTGTCTACGCGTACACAAGAGAGAAAAAATTGGAAAAGTTTTGTAAACAAAAATTTAAATAACCAAAGAGATTCAAAAAAAATTGTTTTAATTAGATAAAATAGTAATTAAAATAAATAAATGACAAAGGAAATCATGTCCTTTCTTTGTCCTCTTGAAAAATGTACTTTTTTTAAAAAAAATAGGTAAGCCTTCAACTAAAATAATAAAAACCCGTATTCATAATATTTACAGGGATGAATTTTTGCAAGCTATTTTTAATTAATTACTGTTGGAAAAATTTCTGAGTTACTGCATGAAGAATTCTATTAATTTCAATCTAGTTCACAAAATTTATTCTCATGACCTACATTGAGTATTAATTTTTCTCTCATCTGATTTCCCATTGAGATCCTGTTTGAAAACTGAGCCTGAATGTTAAAAGGGCCGTTCACCCTGAGGTATTGTACAGCATGGTGTTCATACATCATTTATATCAGATCAACTTTTATTATTTGATTATTCAATGGATAAATTCTTCGGAATATCTTAACAAAGTGCATGTTGATTTTCTTTATTCTATTTAATTATCTTTTAATAAAAATGCTCACACCCTATTATTTTCTAAAATAAAATGGAGCAAACGTGTTCTTCTCCCACATAAAAAAAACTGAAAGGAAATATTTCGTTTCTTTTTTTCTTTTTTTTTGGTTTTTTCCCATTAAAAACTTATTTAAATTTTTATTTAAAATTAAAAAGGTTAAATTCGCATTTAGTTGAGGGTGGAGTCTCTTTAAGAAATAATCAAAAAAAGAGTTAAATAAATTTTTCAAGGCTAATATGAAGCGCAAGAATTACACCTCACTAAATGCAAGATCAAATTATCGAATTCTATTAAAAAGTATTCCATTTTTTTAAATACTTTTATGAAATTTCTTTTTTTATACGTTCTCATTAACTTTAACTTTAGTTTTATATTTTATATGAAGTCAAAAAGTCATTTCCGGTGGTTACGTGAAAGCGGGCAACAGCCTCGGCTCTCTCCAGGTGACTCGGAATTTGACCTACAGCAGCCAGAATTTCCCATCGCTTTCCAAAGCTCTTGGTGTCTTGGGTCATGGTAGTATATTTGTCGATGAAATAATGCTCTTTGTTCTTTTGAGAGTCAAGAGGACTTCCGGTTGAGACGACTTGACTCCCTGCTTAGATTTTTAATCGGCTCTCTCATTGCCGGGGATTTCAACATGGCTTGGGACCCATTGTAAGGCCACACTCCAGCCACATGAGATTAGCTCCACAATTTTAGTTCGGCACTGAATTGTATTAAGGCAGTCAGTTGGTGTATTACCAGGCCAGTAGCTGGCAATTGCGTTGTAGCTTCAATATCAAATATATTTTGTATTGATGTGATTTTTCCCCCTTTGGATTATTTAAACATGGTAGGATTCAGTAACTAATATGAAATATAATTTGAGAGTTTTTAGTACCATCTCAAGCAAACCACTCACATATATACAGGGTGTTTCCTGAAAGATGGGAAGAGCTTTAACAGGCGGTAAAGGACACATGAAAACAAACAACTGTCATCAAAGGAATTAAAACGCAAAGATGCTGGGGCATTCTGAAACTTAGTCCATGCTTATGTTAATAAAACTCCGCCATGACACCATATAAATTCTCTTATTGGACTCATCACATATATAAAAGTTAAATTTATCTTTATACTAGTATGTTTAATTCAAGGAAAATTAAACTTAAAAAACATTAAGAGTTATCATAAGAAATCTAAGGTTCAGAGTTTTATAAATGTTCTAATGTGGCAAAGAGAGACTAGAATTGCTCACTGGGAGGAAAGCTAGTGTTCTAATTGGCCAAGGTTTTAAAATGGCCTTTCTTAGCCAAATTATGTAGTTCAATATAACATTTAAGAAAAATTCATGGAAGAGATTTACTCGCCGGAACATAATTATAAGACAACCCCGAAATTTATCATGAAGAAAAAATGAGGTAAAAGTAAACTAAGCATTATAAAATATGAAAATAATATCAAAAACTGTGAACATCTGAACACACGCTTTTGTCCTTACAATGAACAGACTTTTTACAGAATTGTACGGTAAAAGAAACGAAAAATGATAGAGGCAAAATTTTAAGACAGTGATCTTTATGTTGAAATTAAAAATGCATAGGTCATATTTAATTATTTGTGGAGCCCTCTGAGTGGTTTAAAAATCTCGAAAATGCAATCTGGCAGGGTATCGGTCAAGTTTAATAAAATATCCCAGGATATGTATTTCAGGATATGTATTATTTTTAAAGTTCTTCAACGTTCGAAAATTGTTTCTCATTATGATAAACTGATCGAGGCATGTCGCCATAGGTTTCTATGGGATTCAAGTACGGTTATCAAGAAGGCTATCGCAGAAGAGCAACATTTGGATTTGAGGACCACGATTTAGCTAGCTTTGATGAACGGATCGGAGTATTATCTTGCTGAAAAATATAGTTTTTTCCCACTAAAAGTCCGCCGCATTTTATACATTCAGGTGAAATGACAGTACATGATGCAGAATTTATTTCTGGGTGTATAAAGACAACATCTGTCTTCCCTTAAGCAGAAAATTCATCCTATGAACACTAAATGAGCTTCCATCCATTTGATAGGATATCTGGAACTGTTCTTATATCAAAGCCAGTAGGAATGAATATTATCTGATCTGCCTCCAGATTAAATCTTTTTTTCATTTGAAAAGAGTATACTGTGCCACTTGCAGGTCCGAGCCAAAGTTTGTGTGTCGAACCTCAAAAGTTTCTTGTTGTGTTTCAGAAGAAGGGGAAATTTGTCCTTCAGTATCAAATATTTTGTATGAAAATTTTTATGTAACACACTAGATATTGCTTACCTCGAACAAGCGAGTTTCAAGGTATCCTTGATCACTGTATTTGACATCTTCTTCCTAATTGCCAAAGAGAACAAGCACATCGAGTTTGTCCTCGAAGCCAACACTGAGAACGACCTGTTCTTCTTTTCGCAGAATCATGGATGTAAAGCATTTGTAAAGCATTTTGTAAACCTCTTTGTAAAGCATTTGAAACTTCACATCTACAGTGTATAGTTGCTGTTAGTTATTTGAAGCCCCAGTTTCTTGAAGTTGTTAAATTTTACAAATTTAATTTTCGTTCAACCCTGTGCCTCTTGGCATTTTACAAAGGCTTATGAAGCTTTGAAATTCGTCAACAGTTTTATCAAAATGTGATGTCGTGAATTTGTATGCACTTAATTGAATATTTAGTTATAGCTCACTTTTAAATGAAATGCACCTGTTGTATAGTATTTACTTCCATTGCTAAAATATTAAATTATTTTCAAATAAATTCAAATTAAACATTTAAGGCCATTTATTTCTTATTAAAATACTGATTTAAATTAATATACTAAATTGTATTTGACTGCAATCAATACTTCCTATTTTATTTATTTATTTTTTGTAAAATAATTATATTATCTTATTGTTAGGGCCAGGAGTGCATATAAACTGTAATTATCTAAATGTTTGATTTCTGTCGCGCCATGATTTCTCTCTACAATTAAATACTGTTATTTAAAAAATTATTTTCTGAAAAATTTCTGCCTCCTTCGAAATATATGACCATTTTCTTGTGTGTGTAGGAATTTTTCAAAATATCTCCATCCTAAGTTATTTTCTTTATCTCTCTTGTAAGGATTAATTTAATAGTTTCGATCATTTTTTATTCGGTTCGCTTTGTCCAACAACTTTTACTTTCTTATTTTCAAAGACTGTTACACGCCTTTTGTTTTAAGGTTCCAAAAATATTTTTTATAATTTTACGTTAATGAATTTCTTTGAACAATTCAATAGTTAATTAAATATTTCTATTGGAAACATCCGAAATTTTTTTTTTAAATGTCCATTTTAGATATTGTTTTAAGTTTGTTGGTTGCTACAATATGATTTTTTTTCTCTTATCAGTTTCGACAGTATTTTAATGATTTGTAGCAGATGATGTAAAAGATGTAATCATTTGTAAAAGATGCAGAGTCCTGGGTTTCAGGACTACAGTTTAAGAACCGCTGTTTTACATGATAATTTTAAAAAATACCTTTTAATAAATCATTGCTGTTTACAGATGTATCCAAGTTAGATTCTTGAAACAATTTCATTAATAGATACACCAATCGTACATCTACCCATGTGAAATCTATACGACAGATGTCATTTAATAATGTAAAAAAAACTCATTTTAAAATCCTATCAGGACTACTGTAAACGTAGAAAAATGTTTGGAAGAATAGCTTTCATTAAGCGTGTAAAAATCAAAGTTCTTTATATAGTGCTTTTTTCTCTTATCACTCCGTAAATTACACAGAATAAGTAACGAGTGAGAAAAAAAAACACTTCATTAAGATTTTCATTCTCATTTCCCATAATGATAAGGAAACACTAACCAAGAAGGATATCATTAATGTGCTGTCTTATCATGAATAATTTATATAAATACATTTAAGAATGATGATTACTCTTTATTATTATAATTTTTCTGTAAGAGGAAAATATTTAATGCACTGCTTAATTAAGGCCAACGATTTACTTTTCTTAAGTATGAAATTATTAATTTTCATTTTTTCCACACATACTATTTATATGTATACCTGTATTTATGTAGATTACATATTAGTGTAGTTATATAAGTAAACAGAAAATTAATTTCATACTACTGTTTGTGAAAATGAAAAAATCATGAAGGAATCATGAAAATTAAACGAAATTTTCAAGTAATGCAAAAATGGTTAGTATATGCAAATGATTAAAATTTCAAACTGATCACCCTTTCGTGAGCCTAGAAACACAATCTACGCCACAAAGTAAGTCTTGAAAAAGCACTGTACAAAGACTTTGAAATGAACAAATCCTCATTTGACTGCTGTAAAAGATTTATTGGGAGCAACCAGAAACAGAATACTCTAAATTCCCTATATGAGGTATTAACGTAATTCGAACAAGCACGCATAGTCAGACTCCGTCAGGGTAGCCTCTCATGTAGTTAAACCACTCATCTCACAGGACATAATGACACGTGAATGGAAAACATAGGTCTGAAGAAATCTGACTATAGGTCACACAATATCACGTCACCACGGAATGACATAACCCCATCTACGTAGTTATACCACACGATACAGTATGTTCTTGTGAGTTAGAACAGTAGTGAAATGCGTCTATAGGTGTGTCATTTTCTACCTCTACAGTTCGTGTAGACGTCTGCTGCGTCATAGGCTACATCCAAACTCCGGATTCCAATGACGCTGAACGACAATGCTACAATGGACTCACCTTTACATCCAATGCTGATTGGTCAGCTTCTCAATTTGTCCATTACAATCCATTGTAATTTCACTTTGTAATTCACTGTCCCGCAACAATCTGGCCAATAACAATGGCGTGTACTTTTCAGACATTACAGAGGTGAATTTTTCCTTTCAGAATGTTTTATTCAGCATAATATAGGGTGTTTCATATTGAATGGGACAAAAAGAATAGCGCAGTGTGCCTGCCGTAATGGATTTATTCAGCCGAAACAAATTTATTCTGCAACTACAATTATACAAGTTTTATTTGGCAACAGGGGAAATTATTGAATGACGAACGCGCCGCTAGAGGTGCTGTTAAACAAAATGTCGTCCATGCAAGAGAAAGCGTACTGCGTTTTCGAATATGCCAAAACCTCCTCGGTAACTGTTGTGCAAAGACATTTTCGCACGAAATTTCGTAAGAACCACCGCATCGGCATAACATAAGCAGGTGGGTGAAACAGTTCCAGGATGCCGGCTGTTTATGCAAGAACAAATTCTGTGATAACAATTCACCCTATGATTTTTTTCTCTGGGGTTTCGTTTAAGACAAGGTGTTTGTGCGTCCACTTCCTCAGGACTTAGAGGAACTGAAGCAGTGTGGCAGGAGCGTGATTACCATGTAGACATTTGTCGTGTCACCGGAGGGGCACATATTGAACACCTGTAGAAACTTGAATAAATGTAGTTTTGAGGTAAATTTGAATTTTCTAAATATATTAATTACAACGTTCACTATCATGTTTTCTTTTTGTCCCATTCAATATGAAACACCCTGTATTAGACGAACCATTGGCGTTGTGGTATAGCACGTTATTAAGTATCTAAATGGGTGATTCTTCCAGCTCCACATTGCAGAAATCCTCGGCAGCGTATTGTGAACCTCAGAGCCTCCTCCTTTTGCAACTCATCCCCAGATCTGTATTACAGCTGGACAACACAGTTGGACAATGCTGGTATATATCTAGCTCCAAGTATACAAGACGCTTCAGCGCATGGCAGTGACTGCTTCTTCCAAGATCAACGAGTATCCGAAATCCATTAACTATGTCTAGAACTATATCGGCGACAGCTCGCTGGGCAGAGATTACGTCTAAATTTTAATATTAACACAGACCATCTGGAATAGACCACAGACCATCAGTATAACATTCATAATCTAAATGATTCGATATAACAACGTATTGATATTATTGCTAATACTGCAAAGACTGACGAAGTTATATAGCCATCCATAAAACTCCTGACTCTTTAAAAAATCTAACGCATGAAAAAGGATCCGTATAGATATTTTTTCTAACTGGCTATCATCACTATGCTGAAGATATTGTACTTCTACATTAATTCTGTTTTATTGCTCTGTAAACTGGATTATTTACTTGAATGGATATATATTGTTAGGAATTTTGTGTAATAAATGCTTAAAATTGTGTAACTAATTCACATCTGGATGTTTAATACATTAATATTGCTTTCTATTGTATTATTTTATGATAAAAATTGTAATATTCGCAAGCAACACAGTTCCTTACATTGTAATGGCGATTCAATCAAAACTTGGCGAAATATTAACGATACAGCCAAGTTAGCATCATTTTGGCGATCATTTTGGGAGAGTTGGTGATAGTATGGATACTTCTAGAAATTACGGGAGAAATGTATTATATCATCATAATCCAAGACGTAAGCTGATTTTTCTAGAAAATGCTTGAAGATAGCCGCGTAGGCTATAAATAGCAGTCAGTAGCTGAAACTGAGTCAGTATTAATTTGGCTGCCAAAGAGTTCACTAGCGAGTAATTACTTAAGAATAAATTTTGCTTACTTGTTCTGTTAGACATTGATAGTTCTGTCTGAGCACTGTAGAAGTGTAAAAACCGTCTGGGACTTATTGAGCGAATTTTATGGTTTCATGCTGTATTTTTACGGATTTGTTTTCGACAACAAACTTTCATCTCTCTTAAAGAGCTGGTTTACTTTTTAAACTGGTAGCATGAAATCCAAGAACCCCCAGAAGATCTAAGCAAAAAACAAAACAAAACAAAAAATTATGCTTGAATACATTTTATTCATTTTTAATGATTCTTTCGTAGTGTTGTAATTTTCACTAACAGAAACTTTTAATGTTCTAGAACAGCGGTCTTGAATCTTTAGAACTTCATGCATCACTAAATGTATAATTTTATACTTGGCAGACCACTAATATGTATTTAGAAAAAAAGTTAATACATTTATATAATTATAAAACTTTTATTTCATTAATGTGAAATGTAACCATTAAAGGTAACAAAGTTATAGAGTAATAATTTTTTTTAAATGAAAAACTGAACGAGTTTGTTTAAGTATCACTCATTTTTAGTATAATGTCTCGATATTTCTGTGGTCCTTCAAGAGTTTTTCACGAACCTCAGATTTGAGACAATAGTTCTGAAATATTGTTAAGAAAAAATAATAATAATCGAGTTGTGCAATCACTGAACTATTTTGACTTATTTCTTCAATAGAACATTTATAATAATGTGATTCACACATAACATTTATAATAAGATATTTCAAATAAATTTTTTGTGCTTTTCGGGGGAAACAGTAAATAAATTATTAAAATCTATGGGTTTGAATTTTTATAAATAATTTTAATTCCCAATTAGTGAAACTATAAAAAATTGGAATGATTTGATATATTTTTCTACTTTCATAGAATTCCACTATTCTTTGTCTGACATAATGTTATTTTTAGTTCTGAAAGAAATAACGAACCAGTTTTTTTATTGCTTACTTTTATAATTTTTTTATTGCAAAATATGATTACTTCGCTTACATTAAATGCTGATAATCATCTTTTAAGGTATTCAAAGCATTTTTGTTCTTAAAGTGATTTTTTTTTAAATTCGAAATATTCTGATTAAATTTTTTTTCATTTTACGTAATTGAACAAATTAGGCAATTTTCAAATATATACAGTCGGACCCTAATTTACTGAACCCTATTTAACAAATTCGGGATTCTCTTTCCCGATTAAATTAAAGCGAAACCTCTGTTTCACGAATAATAAACCCCGAATTAACGAATTATTTGAACTACAGAAAGTTTACTTCATCAGTTTGTAGTAGAAAAAACTGGATTTTTTTTTTTCAAATGACATTTTTTGTCCTAAACAGAATAAGACTTTTGCTGCAAGCAGCAAATTTCAACAGGAATGAGCAGACCATTAACAGAATTTACTGCTGTAGATAAGTCATAAGTGTAACTATCCCGTGAGTTAAGAATAGGACAGGAAATTCCTTTCTTTTCTCATTCCACTCCACCAACTCAAGGGATATTTTAAGATTCTAACGATTGTGTTACATTTGATGAGGGACTGCCTATTAGTGCAACTGAAGTTGAGGAAAATCGTTGATTTGAGGGAGGCAACGAATAGCGATTCAGCAGAAGAAATTGATAACTAAACTCCTTTCTGAAACATTTTCTAATACTTTACATTGCTCGGAAACTGTGACACAGGATGTAATGACGCAGTATTTTCTTCTCTGTATAAAGTTGAAAAAAAATCCTTTTTTGAATCAGGAATCAAAAAGATTGTCAATCACTCATTAGTCAGTATTTTAAAATTTCCATTTAACTTTGAGTAATAATGCACTAATAGTGTTTTTAGTTGTTGAAGAAAAAATGTGTAATTTCTAGTTTGTTTAGTTTCTTGTTATAGAATTTCCAAAAGGTAAATGTTGAAAATTTGTGTTTTGTTAGGACCTCGATATAAAGTATAACCCTGAACTAACAAGCAAAATGTTCGATCCCGACGAATTCGTTAAATCGGGGTCCAATTGCTTTTCCTCCAATGGGCTGTATATTGGATACTTTGCCTTTGCAGGCAATGGCAAGTCCTCAAATGGGAGAGCCATTTCACGGTGGCACCATCTAGTTGTGTCCTCGCTGCCAAATTTTGACACTTGGATTAATTAAGATCTCTTCGGATGCTAAATAATGCACGCCGGTTTACTTTTACTGAGAGTACCAGAGCTAAATTGATACTCAAGGGATCTTTAAAAATGCCACATGATCATATGACATACGTTCCTGTGATTTTCGCATCCAAAACAACCAATCAACTCCAGCCGGAATCGAACACGCAACCTTAGGCTTACAAAGCAGTTACGCTATCTCGAAGCCATGGAGCCATATTTTTAATTTATAACTCTCTATATGAACAGCCGTATTATTATATTTTATTGTAGCGTTTCTATTTTTAAGATAATTTTTCGGTAATTTAATTATTGGAAGCTTGGTTTCTGGGAAGAAATTCAACTTTAAAATATAAAATTACAGGTGGTTATCAAAATAGTGAAAACATATTTATAAGGAATCCTTTATTAGTATGGTGTAGAATCACCTTTGGCATCTAATACAGCCTGAATTCACCTCGGAATTGATTCATACAAAGGCTAAATGGTGTTTAGAGCAGGGGTGGCCAACCCTCGACCCGCCTTGAGTAATTTTGTGACCCACGAGATTCAATCAACTGTACAAAATGGAAATATTTTGTACAATATTTTTGTCTTTAGTATAGTGTTTTGTAACAATTAAATTTCCTAACTTCTTCTATTTTATTACATGGCCTCTGTTTTAATCCAATAAATATTTGTAATGTGTGTGTGTGTAAGGAAGAGGGTATACTATAAAAAAACCTAATCTTGTATAAATATAAAAATCTAATATAAAGATAAACATTTTTATATGTGACTGGCGGGATTGTATACATAATGCTTTTCGAAGTGGCCCGTAAAGTCATTTGGGTTGACCACCCCTGGTTTGGAGGAATATTGTACCACTCTTCATGGAGATATTGTGAAAGTTCTGGGAGAGATGCCGGGGAGGCTATCGATTCCGTATTAAATGCTCTAAAATAAACCCTAACGGTTCGATTATATTAAAGTCAGATGACCGTGTGAGCCAATGTAGATATTAAACTTCATTCTCGTGTCCATCAAACCATGATTGGACAATCCCGTTGCCTGCATAGGTACACTATCTCTTCCTGGAAAATTCCCTCTCATGCAGGAAATAAAATTTGCATCATAGGATGGATCTAATCAGCTAAAATTTCTCTATACTTCCCCCCAGTGACCCTTCCTTTCAGGGTTACGTTCGGTCCAGCAGGAAATTATGACATAGCTGTCCATATCATGAAAGATCCACCCGAAAGATCCACATCCATACTTGACAGAAGGAGGGAGACAATCACGATCATACGCTTGTGCAGGTGTCCTCGAACGTGCACCCATTCTGTTGTAGGAAAAAGTGTGAACGACGATTCGCTAAACCATATTACTTTCTTTCATTTATCAATCAACCAGGTTTTGTAAGTGTGTCCCTATTGTGGATGACGTTTAGCACCAACATGTGTGACAAGTGGCTTAGGAATTGCTTCTCTCCCATAAATGTTTTGTATATGAAGGTGTCTTCTAACCCGTCGGTCTCTTTCACTGAGCTTCTCTTTCCGTCCACTATTTTAGTTTGATGAGCTGGTCTTGCCCCTCTGTGTGTATTCTGCGCTGATTTAAAACACAGTACCTCTAGAAAGGCATAAGAGTTGGGATGTTTCGGTCACACTTACTCCAGCTTGACGGGCGCCTACAATTCAGCCTCTGAAAATCTGAGAGTTTCAACATTTTACGCTATTGAAAAAAATCCAAGGCTTACAGAATTTCAATAAAGCTACCACACACTACAGGAATAGATACGTTTCTATTTATAAAAAAACTGGTAGTTCTTATTATATTTTAATCCATACAAAGCGTATTCAAAAAATGTCCCTTTTATTCACCGGTGTTTCCATTATTTTGATAACTAACTGTATATACCCTGGGAATCATTTATTCCCTATTTAATTCGCTTATTAAATAAACTGCTTGAGGTAAATTTACAAAATGGGAAAACTTAAGTGCGTGCGTTTTTGTCTTAACATTACTATTCTTTTAATATTTTATTGTATTTTCAGTTTTATGTTTATATCAGTGTTTCTTAAACTAGGGGTCCCGACCACAAATGGAGTTGCCAGACTTACAGCTGGGGTAGCCAAAAATTTTAGGATCTTTGATATATCTTTTTGAGTAAAATAATTTGTTCGCCAATAATAATAATAATATTTTTATTTAGATTCTTATTTGAAATTCTGTAGAATATCATTCATTTGCCACTAAAATCACAAAAGCTTGTTATCAGCCGATTCGAGGTTACAAAATGATTTTAAAACGAATTTCTTAAAAGGTTTTTCGGCAGAAGTTGCAAAAAAATCTCCAAAAACTTCTGAAACTGCAAAACGGTATTCCTTACCCTTTTCTCTGAATTATTTATGTGAGAGAACACTGTTGTCTTTAACAACCATAAAATTAAATCTAATGAATATTGAAGAAGTATTTCGCTCGACGGTGTTTAATATTATTCCAAGATTTAATAACATAA
>BMAO01017264.1:0-49919 GCA_019973975.1 Trichonephila clavata
TAAATCCCGGAGTATAACGCCTACACATACTTTCAAGCTGAATTTTTTAGATTTTTGGTATATTCAATAGAGTATAACGCGCATCAATTATTTTTCGAAAACACCTCAATGCAATACTCTTATATTTTGAAGTCATTTATTCAAGTTATTATTCCAGACTTTTGAAATAGAGTATATTCTAGAGCTACAACCCTTATGAGTTCATTATGTGTCATCCTTGAAAATAAACAGTATCCCGGTCTATGTAGAAGTCTAAATTTTTTTATGCTTATACTTTTGTTTATATTTGAAGCTTCATTTTTATAAAGGCATATAACGCACACCAAAATTTCGAACTTATTTTTGTTGTTAAAAGTCCGCATTATACGCCGGATATTACGGTAACTAATTCTTTTTTATAAAATTTATATATGACAAGCCTATTGGAGGCACACTAGTATTTCTTAAATTTTTCTTAGTTTAGTATTGATAAATTAATGATTAAAAACATTTGCAGTACTGATACATTTTATAAGAATATTATATCAGTGTAAATATATTTAATTTTTATTATATCATATGTATTTGGTTTTTCTTATTTCAGTTAAATAATACTTAATTTAAATCTTTTATTTTCGACTTTTTAATACGCTCCCCCCCCTTCCCAATATAGGGATATTAATCACCCACAGACAGTTTGAGAAACGCAGAATTAATAAGTAGTCTACTATCAATGTTGTAACTAATAATGCTATAACATACCTCATATATTATATATAAGGGATTTCGTAATATAATAATCATTTGGCTAAAAAAAAACGAATTGAGAATTAAAAATTTTACATTTTAACCTTAAAATTTAATGATACCAAATTTAATGTAATAGTAAGTATCAATATAAATTTGAAAGAAAGCAATTATATTATTCATAAGCCAATAATGTAATGCACAGTTGTATGAAGGGTTGATGATCTTTCAGGGAAAACAAGGACAAATGATAAAAAATATATCATCGTGTAAGGATTACGAGACAAAAACTAGGCAATTTTCAACATTGTTCAGTGGCTGTTTTTAAGCAACTGGACGATTTACCTTGTGCCCTAGTTTAGATAAACCAGATGGATTTATAAAGACATCTTGTAATCCCACAGTACTAAAAGCTGCATATAACAGCAACATTAATTCATTGACGGAGACATTAACAGTGGTTTAACACTAGAACGTCTGGGATTTCGATTACCCTGAAACATCCACCAGTGTCATTTCGACACCACGATAAAAATATATAAATTAATTAAATAATTGCAGGACTAAAATTCACAGAAGGGTTTAGTTTTAAGACTTTTTTATATTGTTTTATGTTATTATCATATATTATGACCCTTTATATCCTAAAAAACTGACATGGATATTATGTTTCGTGAAGCTTGTTGGGCCACTGTTTGTCGCAAAATATTTCGAGTCGCAAATCTGCCAGGAACATTACCATTATGCGGTATCCATTCTGTGCCATCCCAAGTGACATATATATCAGGATTTACTGGAATATTAACAATAACAATGCACTTTCTTCAGAATCTTCGAGGTAACTTTCCTTTAATCTTATGTCTTCATAAAATTTTAAATAATAGTCGATTAATTCTCAAAAAACTCTCGCAACAAAATAGCAATCTATCGGAGCTTAGACATTTTCTAAGAAGGGTTTCAACTCTGCAAAAAGTTAGAAAATTGAATGAATTTTTTTTATGAGCAGATAAGCAAATACTCTAAAACTAAACACTTAGACACAACAATTTTAGTATAATCGATTCATTTCCACCGTGAACTCAATAACGCTAAATTCAAGGATAAAAAAATGTGTGTTCTGAATTTGGGATGTTTGTATTACAAAATCTACTTAGTGATCTATATTTTATTGAACGTTAACTTTTTATAATGACTAATTGGCTTGATGTTGGAATGACACCAGCGGACGTTCTAGGTATATTTAGTTGCAAGGTCACTCCCAATTAATCTAGAACGACAAAACTTTTTTTTTTGTAATTTCCAGGGGAAATGATTAAAAGTCACGAAACATTTTCAAATTCCCTTGAAAAATGCAGAAAGGAGAACAAAATAAACAGGACGAGGTGTCTAGTCAACACCGACGGACGTTCGGTTGTAAATAAACGAAACGAATGAAAATCTCATCAATATTATTACATATTATTATTTATTTAAAAGTAACTTCAGTCTAACAAACTATAATTTGCACTGATTGATATTGCGAGAAATTATAAATTGTTTTCAACCTACTTATGTTAGGGAAATATACCACTGACCTGTTTGTATGGAAAGGAATTATGATTGACCGTCGGATCTAGCTTAACAAAATTTCAAAATATATTCACTTAACGGAGATATCTACTGTGAAAAAAATTAGCTCAGATGAGTGGCTCTTCGAGATTTCACTTCAGACATGCTTTCGTGGACGATTTCATACAGGAACGCAGATTTCAGACTATTCAGGAGCTTATGATGTCAAAATGAAATGAGTTATCAAACGCTTCCTTGATTTAAGTATGATTGAATATAAATAGGTGGTTATGAAAAATAATGAAACACCTGTGAATACATGAGACATTTTTAACTGCGCTTCATAAACATTAAATATATTAATAGCTACCAGCCTTTTATACAAATATAAATGTATATACTCTTGTAGTAGGTAGTAGATTTATCGAATTTAAGGTATTAATTAAGGATTATTTTCAAAAGCTTGACCTGTTCAGGACCAAGCTGTTTTTTCTGATAAGTCTAGCTCCATTTAGAACAATTCATATATAATCGTTACTGTAATGAAATACAAAATAATTTACAGTTTATAATCATTCCAAATTCAGATCACACCTTAGTGATCGCGGATTTTAGAAAGGGAAAAATGCAATTTCATATCTGATACAATGTTCCATGAAATGATCCCATATATGGGATCATGGTCCTGAACGGGTTAAAATGTCCAACTTCTCAGATTCTGAAAGAGGTTTAATTGTAAGGTATACGTCTGACTGACTGAAACATAGCACATTTTAATAGTTTCTTAAGGTACGGTATCTAAGGTCATGGCAGCATACACACTACATGGCAAGAAAAGCTCGGCTAAGCAAAATAGTGGACGGAAAGAGAAGCTCAGTGAACGAGATCGTAGAGTTTTTGAGTGGATTGAATGTTTAAAAACCAAGCAACTATAGCAAGAAGGACCGCAGGATTGAATCAGCATTTAGATTCTCCAGTTTCGATGATTACAGTTAAAAGGCACCTTCATAAAGAGAACATATACGACAAAGCAGCAATTACCAAGCCTCTTGTCACATATGTTAAAGCCAAATGTCATAAACACAGTGGTGTCACACCCAAAAAATCGGGGCAAATGATAAGCGGAAGAGAATAATAAGATCTGACGAATCGTCTTGAACAATTTTCCTTACAGCATAAAGGCTTAACATTTGGAGGACATCTGCGCATGCGCACGATCCTGATTGTCTTAAAATTTTCGAGCATGGAGATGAATCTGGCATGATATGAACAGAACTGACGTGGTTTTCTGCTGTAAATGAAGAAGTACCCGGGAAATATAGAGAAATATTAGCTAACCAGGTCCACCCTATGATCCAAATTTTGTTTTCTGCAGAATATAGAATTTTTGAAGATGATAATGTACCTATCCATGCCGTAGGGCTTGCTCATTCATGGTTCGATGAATTCGAGTATGAAGTTGAACATCTTCTTTGTCCCGAACAACCTCAACAAAAATGAATCATTTTAGTTTCGTTTAGAGCATTCACTACGGTATCGATATCTACCACCCGCATCTCTCCCGGAATATTCACAATATCTCCATGAAGAATGATACACAATTCCTCTAAACACTATACACTACATGTATGAATTGATTCCTAGGCAAATCTAAGCAGTATTATATGCCAAAGGTGGTCTTACACCATATTAATAAGAGAATCTCTTTATAAAACTAGATTGTTTCTATTATTTTTGTAATCACCTGTATGTCTGAATTACTATTAAATAACAGGCTTTATGTTCCATCAAAGAAAATCTGAACAAAATATCTAATCGACAAATGCGCGCTCTACTGCCCGTATTTATTTGACATCTCATAACAGGTTACTGAAAAGCAATACGTCTAAAATCGAGATAAATGAGGAATTTCAAATTATTTATTCCTTTTGAAAATATTTTCGTTTTTGTTCTTTAATCAGATATTTCATGAATTTATAAACTGTCGCTTAAAAAATTATATCGGAATGCACTTACGAAATCATTACTGTACCGTATAACGCAAACTTATAACACCAAAAATAAGATCGAAATTCACGGGTGCACTTTTTATGCCGGATATAAAAATGAGAGCTATAAAAATTAGATGAGCATAAAGAAAATTAGACATCTACATGTATCGAAATATTGTTTATTTTAATAATAAGAATTACTTTATTAATTTTAAAAATTTTAATTCTAGAATTACAATATTTTTTTTAAATGACTGGGACAAAAACTGAACATATGGCTTAGAATCATAAGAACACTGCATATGGAACACTACATAATAACACTACATCAGATTCTTTGTTATAAAAAAGGGTGCGCGTTATACGTAGAATATGCATCAATATTAAAAATGCGGCTTGAAATTACAGATGCGCGTTATATCCCCAGATTTTACGGTTTTTCCTTGTCAATAAAAGTCATACAGATTGTCCATTTTCTTCAACTCCCATCAGCATTAATAAATAGACGTAAAAGAGGACAAGAAGATAAAATACTTGGCAGGACATTTTTAAAAAAAATTCCCCCCCAAAAAAAAAAAGAAAAGAATTAGTAGAAACGGATTGGAAAAAAAACAATGTGTGTTTTATCTCAAGACATTTCTTGCTTTCTACTGAATACTTCTATTCTTTTCATTTATATATATTTTTATTCCATGAATGTCAGATTCCATTGTTTTGTGTAAGCATTCCTTTAAGAATCACATTCCGTAGAATAAGTAACTTCAAATAGCAATATAAAATGGGGGGCAAGATGATGAGTCAAAAGCAGATTAAATTGTGCTTCAGCCGTTTTGATGCAAAGTTAGAGATAAGAATATCAACATTAATTGCTCTGGGAAATGATTGTTTTTTGTTTTATTTTTACTTCTCTTAAGGTAACTAAGAAAAATGAATAAAGTATGAAATTTAATTCAAGCTATAACCCTTTATTGAATTGCAATAGAACGATTTAATAATTAAAAATATTGTGAAAAATCATTTTTCGCTGATAGATATCGCTTCTTAGATTTTATTCTATAAATAATACAAACAACCATTTAAAAAATTAACGGATCTACAACAAGTGTCATTTTAAACTTAAGCAAGCCTTATATAAACCTAAAGATTAAACATTCAGCATTTTATAATAATATTATTACATATTTAAATTATAATTTCAGCATTTTCTTCCATAAGTTTAGTCAAATTTTCTTTTGTTCTTTTCTTAATTTCAATAATTATATTTTACGAAAAACATATGGAAACACTTGCAGAAATTATTTTCGTTATTTAGCTTAATCAATGTTCTTATTATTTAAATATTTCTACATTTGGAGCAACCGAAGAATTTCTTATGTGTAGTGAAAACATTTTTCTTCAAAATTTCTTTCTGAATTCTCTCGAAGGAAAATAGCACATCTCACTTTAATCTTCTAATCCAAAGTCTCAAATTCCGAGAGCATTCAATTGCAGCCTAAATATGTACGATATTTAGCTTATGGAGAAATGTATTACTAAGAACAAATAATGAAAACAATTTATGCATCACAAACTTTTTTGCTGCGCTCACAATTATAGTGCTAAGACGTAATAAAAATATAAGGCACCAAATCAAAAACATGCCAGAAAAATACACTTGCGAAAACAAATTACTGAAAGTATTATAAGTTCAGCTTTTACACCTCCTTCAGGACGGGTACTTAAGTTTTATCATATTATAATGTATTTGGTTTTTTCTTACTTTCAGTTAATTATTTCTTATTTTAAATCTTTTGTTTTCGAATTTGTAATACATTCGTACCCCCCATATAGGGATATCACGATCCCTAAAACAACGCGTCAAACAATTAGAGAAACGCAGATTTAATAAGTACTCCACTATCAATATTGTAACTAATAATGCTATGGTATACCTCTTACATTATACATAAGGAATTTCTAAGTATAGTAACCATTTGGCTAAAAAAACGAATTGAAAATTAAAAATTTTACATTTTAACCTTAAAAATTAATGATACCAGTTTTAATTAATATAGCAAGTATCATATAAATTTGAAAGAAAGTAATTGCATTATTCATAAGGCAATAATGTAAGGCACAGCAGTAAAAAGGGTTGATGATCTTTCAGAGAAAACAATGACAAATGAGGAGAGATATATCTTCGTGAAAGATAAAAGAGACAGAAACCAGGCAATATTCACCATTGTTCAGTGGCTGCTACGGGAAATGGATAGATTTACATTGTGTCCTAGTTTACAGTAACCAGATGAATTTATAAAGATATCTTGTAATCCAGCAGTACAAAAAGCTGCATATAACAGTAACAGTGGTTTAACACTAAAACGTCTGGGATTTCGATTACCCTTAAACATCCACCGGTGTCATTTCGACAATGCGATATAAAATAGGTACAATTACAGAATAATTGCAGGACTAAAATTCAAAGTAAGTTTTAGTTCTAAGACTTTTAATATTTCATATAATTATATTATGTTATGACCTTTTATATTATAAAAACTGGCATTGATATGTTTCGTGAACTTGTTGGACCACTGTTTGTCGCAAAATATATCGAGTCGCAAATATACCAGGAACATTAACATTATGCGGTATCAATTCTGTGACATCCATAGTGACATATATATCAGGATTTACTGGAATATTTTAATAACAACGCACTTTCTTCAGAATCTTCGCAGTAACTTTCCTTTAATCTTATGTCTTCATAGGAATATTAAATTATAGTCAATTAATTCTCAGAAAACTCTTGCAACAAATTAGCAATCTATCGGGGCTTAGACATTTTCTAAGAAGGGTTTCAACTCTGCAATAAGTTAGAAAATCGAATGAATTTTTTTATGAGGAGATAAGCAAATACTAAATAACTAAACACTAAGACACAACAATTTTTGTATAATCGATTCATTTCCACCGTGAACTCAATAACGCTGCATTCAAGGATAAAATATGTGTGATCAGAATTTGGGATGATTGTATTACAAAATCTACTTAGTGATCAATATTTTATTGAACGACAGATTTTTATAATGAGTTATTGTATTGATGTTGGACTGACACCAGCGGACGTTCTAGGTATATTTAGTTGCCAAATCCCTCCTAATTTATCCAGAAAAATAAAAAAATTTCTGTGTAATCACCAGAGAAAACGATGAAAAGTCACGAAAATTTTTCAATTCCATTGAAAAACGAAGAAAGGAAATCAAATAAACTTGCCGAGCCATCCAGTCAACACCGACGGACATTTGTTTGTAAATAAACTTAACAAATGAAAATATCATCAATATTATTACATATTATTATTTATTTAGAGGTACCTTCAGCCTAACAACCTATTATTCGCACTGATTGATATTGCGAGAAATTATAAAACATTTTCAACCTACTTATGTTAGGGAAATACGCCACTGACTTGTTTGTATGGAAATCAATTATGAATGACTGTCGGATAAAGCTCAACATTTTCAAAAGATATTCACTTCACGGAGTTCTCTATTCTGAAAAGAAATTAGCTTAGTTATGCAACTCTTCCGAGATTTTACTGGTCTAGACAAGTCTTTCGTGGATGACTTCATACAGTAACACAGATGTCAGGCTATTCTGGAGCTTATGACGTCAAAATGGAATGAGTTATCAAGCGCGTCCGTGATTTAAGTATGATTGAATATATATAGGTGGTTATCAAAAATAATGAAACACCACTGAATAAATTTGACATTTTTGACTGCGCTTCGTAAGCATTATATATAAAAATAGCTACCAGCCTTTTATACATATATAAATGTATATACTCTTGTAGTAGGTAGGTGCTTTGTAGAATTTCATGGATACCTTAAGCATTATTTTCAACAGCTTGACCCGTTCAGGAGAAGATTGACTGAGAAGTCTAACTCCGTTTAGAACAATTCTTACAAAAATCCTATCTGTAGTATAATACAACAAATTTCATATTTTATAATCATTCCCAGTTTAGATTACACTAGTCTGATCATGGTCCCCAGATAAAGGAAATGCTATCTCATATCTGATACCGTGTTCCATGAAGTGATCACATATAAGGAATTATGGTCCTGCACAGATTAAAATGTCTAATTTCTCCGATTTTTAATGAGGTTTAATTGTAAAGGATCCGTCTAACTGACTGAAACAAAGCACATTTTATGCGTTTCTTAAGGAATGGTGTCTAAAGTCATTGCAGCATGCACACTACATGTCGAGAAAAGATCGGTAAAGCAAAACAGAGGACGGAAAGAGAAGCACAGTGAAATTAGCCGAAGAGTCTTTAAGTTGATTGAATGTCTAAAAAGCAAACAACCGTAGCAAAAAGAACCGCAGAAGTCAATCAGCATTTATATTCTCCAGTTTCGAGATTACAGTTAAAAGGAACCTTCATAAAGAGAATTTTTACGGCAAAGCAGCAATCACCAAGCCTCGTGTCACCTATGTTAATGCCAAACGTCATCTACAGAGCTGTCACATACATAAACCCTGGTCGAATGATAAGCGGAAGAGAATAATAAGATCTGACGAATCGTCTTTCACAATTTTCCCTTCCTCAGGACGGGGTAACGTTTGGAGGACACCTGCACACATGCCCACGATTGTGATTTTCTTTCAACTGTCGAGCATGGTAATGAATCTGGCATGATATGAGCAGAACTGACGTGGTTTTCTGCTGTAAATGAATTATCCCCTGGATTATATAGAGAAATATTACATAACTAGGTCCATCCTATGTTCCAAATTGCGTTTTCTGTAGGAGATGGAATTTTCCAGGATTTTAATGGACCTATCCATGCAGCGGGGCTTGATCATTCATGGTTTGATGAATACCAGGATGAAGTTGAAATTCTTCTTTCTACCCGCAATCAAACCGTGAAACTAAAATGACACCGTTTTAGTTTCTATTTAAGAAAAATTCCAATTAACTTTTATCTATCGATTCTATTTCTTGTCATTCCATGCATTCTTTCTCTCTCGTCTAACACAGATATAAACAAATGTTGGCCAGTATAGTGAAACGCTCTGTGCAATAAACCCAAAATCACTCACTCACTCACTACTTGTATGGATTGATTCCTACGGAAACCTAAGCTGTATTACATGTCAAAGGTGGTCGTACACCTTACTAATAAGAGAGTGTTTATAAATCTAGATTGTTTCCATTATTTTCAAGATTACCTGTATGTCTGAATTACAATTAAATAACAGGCTTTATGATCCATCAAAGAAAATCTCCAGAAAATATTTAATCGGCAAATGCCCGTTGTACTGTCCGTATTTTTTTGGCATGTCATAACATGCTACTGAAAAGCAATACGCCTAAAATGGAGATAAATGAGGAAATCCGAAATGATTTATTCGTTTTCAAAATGTTTTCATTTCTGTTCTTTAATCACATATTTCATGAATTTATAAACTATCGGTTAAAAAATCATATGGTTTAGTTTTAAGACTTTTTTATATTATTTAATGTAATTATCATATATTATGACCCTTTGTATCATAAAAAACTGACATTGATGTTATGTTTCGTGAAGCTTGTTGGACCACTGTTTGTCGCAAAATATTTCGAATCGAAATCTGCCAGGAACTTTAACATTATGCGGTGTCCATTCTTTGCATCCCTAGTCACATATATATAAAGATTCATTGGAATATTATCAACAACAACACACTTTCTTCAGATTCTTCGCAGTAATTTTCCTTCTATCTTATGTTTTCAAAGGAATCTAAATTAGAGTCGATTAATTCTGAGAAAACCCTCGCAGCAAGCTATTTAGATTTATACAGAAAAGGTAATAAAAAAAATCTCTCATCGGAGAATTAAAGCAAATCAAACAAAATGTTTTTTTATTGTTATTGGATCAAAGAAAGCTTGAAGTAGAGGTGACGTATTATTGCCAGATGATATACATAAATTATATCAGTGTAAATGTGTATTTTTTTAATAAGTCAAAAAATATTTTGTTTCAATTCATTCCAGTAAATTAATTCTTTTAGAACTTTTATTTTAGATGTGCTCGCGCCCCCCTAAGGGGGCATGCCCCACAGTTTAAGGAACGCTGCCGTAAACGAGTCCGTACAACACAGCAATCAAAATCACTATATACAGTGGTGGCAAAAAGTCCAGAACACACTCATTTTTTAGCGTAATTTTTGTGTTTGACGTCATTTTTCGTTGTGGAACTATCGCACTATCTTAAATATTGTTATTGATTTTAATGTATTTTTTTATGCTGATTTCAAATCTACTACTAGTTTCTTAATGACTAAAACATTTTTTATAGTAAAGCTGCCTGAACACAATAATGTGAAATATGTGCAGAATAAAACAATATAGAATAATATAATATGTAAAGAAAAATAACACGAAAATTGACAAATACTGTATATTTAATAAGCATTTTGAAAATTACATTGTTGTCACATGTCAGAAAAACAATATTTTATGGGCCAGCTGTTTGCTTTAATTACGGCTCTACATCTTTTTGGCATGGAATGCACCAATTTCAAAAGAAGATATTTCGTGACAATATGGTTGAAGGAAAATATTAAAGCTTCAATTAATTCACGTTTGTTTGAAGGTTTTTTCTTTGAAATTTCATAACCAATTTTAAACCATAAGTTCTCTATTGGATTAAGGTAGGGTGACTGTCCTGGCCAGTTCATTCTATTCACAGTATGGTCTTTCAACCATTTCTGGACTACCTTTGCACGATGACAAGGGGCGTTATCGTACTGAAAAATCCATGACTGATTCACAAAAAGATCTCTCGCAGTTGGTAGCAATTTATTTTGTAATATTTCAATGTAATCCATGGCTTTCACTGTCCCGCTAACAATGTGAAGTCTTCCAACACCATGAGAAGACATACAACCCCATACCATCACTTTTGGCGGGTACTTACTGTGGGCACTTACTCAGGCACTGAGGGCTGAATTCCTCATGAGTGCGTCGTCTTACATAGGCACTACTTTGGTTGCCAGAAATACAAAACTGACTCCTCGTCACTAAATATTACCTTTTCCAAGTCTTTAATAGTCCATAATGAATGTTCCCTTGCCCACGTCAATCTCCTCTTGCGTTGAAATTCAGTCAGTAATGGTTTTGGGCGCGTTTTAAAGCCTCGTAACCCAATTTCCAGCAGTCTTCCTCTAACAGTTCTTCGGCACACACTCACATTTGATGTCAGAGTCCATTGTTTCAAAACTTGCGAGGAACTAAGCTTTCTGTTTGAAAGTGAAATTCTGTGCAATAAACTGTCTTCACGTAAAGATGTTTTTCTTGGTCGTCCTGATCGCCCCCTGTCCGCAATAAAATTTGTTTCAGAAAATCTTTTCAAAGTTCTCACAACAGTAAAAAGGCCACATGGTACTTTAGCAGCAATTTGGCGCATAGAATAAACTTCTTCCTTCAAATGTATTATTTTGTGCTTTTTTTTCTCAGGCAGATATGAAAATTTAGCCATAATTCCAATATTTTCCACCAACGCACTTCAAATTGCTTTCAATACACTATTTTCCACAAGCACACAAAAAACTACATTCAATACAATAAACCACGTTTTACCTTTTTCTTTCAACCCTTTATCGTTACCGCTCTCTGATTGGTTGAAATAACGAAAAAAATATTTGGGGGAAAACACACTCACTCATTCTTACAGTGACCTTGTGCTTTCTTGTCAAGGTTTTTTCAACATATAAATGAAACTATTTACTTTACATGCAATCTACAAACAGATTTGAAATTAGCATGAAAAAATACATTAAACTCAATAACAATATTTAAGATAGTGCGATAATTTCACAATGAAAAGTGAAGTCAAACACAAAAATTACGCTAAGAATTAGTGTGTTCAGGACTTTTTTTGCCACCACTGTATGTAGAGTGGTTAATGGAGTGCCTGTTTCCTCGTGGAAACTTAACCTCCTATCGTGGAGATTGGGTGTAGCTTTAGTTGGCTTTACCTTAGCCCAGTACTGCAAAATAATATCGTGAGGATTTTTTTTGATAAGTTAGTTAGAATTGATAATATGGATGTTGAAAAGAAATGGATGAGAAAAGAAAATTTTAATTGAAGGTAGCATTTTGAGTGTTTCGTTTATTCTCTCACTGTGCGCATCGGGAGACCGAGTGCGCTTGCGTGCGGGTTTAATCATTATTTTTATGAGAGCGGCTAGCGGGAAGACAGGTCTAGTCGGAGTAGGTGCGCGAATGCGAGTTGCCTGAAAATACAGGGGTTTTGAAGTGCTTTGAGAGAAACGGCGCCGGCCAATCGGGTTGCAGCCTCTTCTGGGTGGAAATTGGAAGTATGAAGTTCTTAGTTTTAGAAGAGGATGTTTCTGGGTCTATATATGAGAGGGTTTAGAGGATATTTTTCTATTCTTTGGATTGCTCTATTTTCGTGGGTGTCGATGTTAGTAAAGAATTTGATGGCGATCTTTTTGATCACCTCTCTGAGGGTTTTAAGGTTTAGAGCATACCTGATATCATCGTTTCGGATGTACCAGTCAGCTTTTGTGATGGTTCGGATAATTAAGTTTTGAGCTCTTTCGATGATGTTTATATTCGAGTAGGCTGCATGACCTCAGATTGGGCAGGCGTAGATGAGGGTGGGTCTTAGGATTTGGGTATAAATAAGCATTTTGTTTCTGAGAGATAAAAAGGATTTCCGGGAAAAAAGTGGATATATTTTAGCCACGGAAATTCTGAAATTTTTACGTAATCGTGTGATGTATTGCTTGAAAGGGAGTCTTTTATCTAGAATGACACCAAGGTATTTGGTGTTTTGAGACCAGGGTATGTGGGTGTTATGTAAAAACAAATCTGGTGGTTTCTCTTTAATGTGACGAGAAAAGAAGACGGCCTCCGTTATGCCTACATTAAGGGCAATTTTCCAGGTGGAGAACCAATCTTCTAGTCTGGCTATGTGTTTGTGTAATGCGTGGGTGATTGTTTTTAAATCACTGTTCTGTGCCAGGATTGCCGTGTCGTCGGCATACATGCAGATTGTAGAGAAGCTTGTCCTAGGAATATCATTGACATAAATATTAAAAAGTGTGGTCGAGACAAGGGCCCTTTGCGGGACTCCCGCGTTGATATTTTTCAGAGAAGAGTAGGAGTGGTTAACGAGGACCGCAAAATTTCTGTTATTTAGGAAGGAGTTTATTAGTTTAATTAAATAAGGTGGAGTGTTAGTTCTGATTAATTTATAGAGTAGGCTTGTATGCCAGACTCTGTGGAAATCTTTTTGGAAGTCGAGGAAAACAGCCCCAGTTGACTTATTTTCAACGAAACCAGTTTTTACGTTTTCCACCACACGCAGTAGCTGGTGTCATGTGGAAAGTTTGGGCCTGAAACCGTCTTGTTGCGGTATCAGGATATCGTTTTGTGTGAGGTGGTCGTTTAGCCTATTTAGGATTATTTTCTCAGTGATTTTGCTGAGGATAGGTAGGAGCGAGATTGGCCGGTATGAGTCGGCCAACGTGGGGTTTTTGCCGGGCTTTAGGATAGGTACAACTGTGGCTGTTTTCCACGATTGTGGATAGTAGCCTATTTTTAGAATGTTATTAATTAGATCTGTAAGTTGGAAGGTGACAGTCATGGGAAGGTTTTTAACCATTTTATTGGTTATGCCTTCACGCCCAGGGGCATTTTGATTTTTTAATGTTTTTAATGCAGTGGAGAATTTCAGAGGGTTTAGCGTCACACACACAGTTGAGGTATCGTCAAAATTATTGTCGTTGATTAAGAAACTATCGACAAGCCTTGTGTGTTTGGTGTCATTTTCTGGATTTTGGATGTTGTTTAGCTGAAACTGATTTTCTAACGAATTTCATTCACACATGAAAAAGGAAGCCTATTCATAAGAAATATTTTCTAAAAAATGTGGTTGCGAAGGGAAATAACTCAGTTTCTCCAAATACCTTAAAATTGTAAAAATAAATAAATAAAATTAAAAATAAACGTTTGCCACTCTAAAAAAAGAGGGAGGTATGTGACAAATACATTTTAGTTCCCATGAAGACTGCCATGTAGAAGAATACTGACAAATTCATTCGTAACAGATAAACATTTTCCCCAGAATTAAAGATATTGGAAGATGGGGTGACTCTGCGCCTCGGGCGACCTCTCCAGGGTTTAAACCATTCTTTGATTCATAACTTTCGCAACATGGGTGAAAGAGCAAGTGATGATAAACAGTAGTTTCAAAATATTTAAAATAGAATAATTTAAATTCCTTTCAGATTCAAAAGAGGTAAAGAAAGTTACTTAAGAAGAAATTTACGTTATGACATGGATTAAATTTTCAATGTCGATGGAACGGAAAGAAGCGAAATTCAAGAATTTATTTGTCTAACAATAAGCAATCTAACCTGGACCATAAGGAGGCTATTTTGGTAGGAGAATACGCATGTGATTACCCATGAGGAAGACCACGTAAATTACTCTGAAGATACTAGCAATTTAAATACCTGTGAATAAAATCCATTGACTGTTTCGGGGCGCTCTAATAAGAAAACTTGGGTTGCTAATTCCATATTTGAAAGTTGGTTTAAAGATGCTTTTTGTTCCGTTGAGAAAAAATTGAGAAAAGCAAAACATGGTCAATAAAACCATCATGCCTTCATACTTTTAATTTTACTCTTTTATAACTTTTCATCAGCTAAAAGTAAACATAAAATGCATTTTGTATTAACAAAATTTGATAAAAACGTAATATTTTTTTATAGAAATAAAGTTTCACTTGGTGCGGTATTTTTGAATAACTAATTAACTGTACTAAGTCAGATACATTTATGCTGATATCAAGCATACTTATACATATTCAACGATTTATTATTTTTTATTAAAATGTTTCTTAAACAGCCAAATTTACCAATCCAATTTAAATTTAAATTTTGATTATTTTTAAATACAAACGTAGATTTGATTTCTTTATATTGTTACTTAAAAATATACATGTATTTTGTACATTTGTATCGAATAATTTATTTAAACTTTGGAAAAACGAATTGTAAACGTTCGTTCAATAATTTAAAAGAAGAATATTTCATTAAGGTAATGCTAAACAATAACCACATATTAATTTCAAGTAGTACATTTTCGTTATAAGTTTTAATAAATGATTACACTCGTAAATAAAATAATTAACTTTGATTTTAATTTTGAAATTATAGAATAATGATATTATTCTCTATGGTATGTTGATGAATTATTGATATATTTAGGAATAATTCTATTAGATAAATTGTTAAAATTTATTCCTTAAAAAAAGAGAAAATTTATAAAAATATTTTAGATTAAATATATGGATGAATTAAAATTTTCATAATCAACTTATAAACTACAAAGCTAAATTTAATTAAAATACGATAAACGAAAATTTTGTAAATTAAACATATTTAAACTAGGCAGCCGATTCTTCATATATATAAATAATGTCCTAATGTTAAATATTTTGTTTATCGATAGCATTACAAGAAATATAAAATAAGATTGAAACTTGGAAATAAACTTGTACCTTTTGATATTGATATTTTGAAATAAATTTGGAAAGTAAATTTTTTCGATATCTTTTTCTACCTTAATTTTTTTAATGTCAATATTTACAAAACACAAACTCTTTTCTTCTTCAAAACTTTTTACAGTGAAAGATAGGAAATTATTCATTTTAAGATAATCAACTTCATTTTTTTCTTTTTTAAAATTTCAAAAGACGTGTTGAAAAACTACATTTTTGATAATATCATTAATTTATACATCTGCTTATAATTATATCCAAAATAGCTTATACTTCGTAAATAGTTTATTTTTTTTAAAATTATGACTGAGAATCCGTAAGAGTTTGATTTATATAAGCAAGAAAGAATCAATTTTGAGACCTTCATTTTTCTTTTGTCATTATGCAAAGTAAGGATCTATTTTGCGTAATTCAATTCCACGATTCAACATTAGAATCCATACTTTGGTTACGTTTGTATTATAATTCAAATTGTTTTAACATAGAGAATCTGACATTTTTCAACGAAATAGGAACTAGATTATTTTTTGAAAAGACTTGAATGTTTCGATTCTAAGGGAAGCGCTTTTATTCAGCATTGATTCGACTGGAAAATACAATCCCTCTTGAGAAAAGTATATCAACAGGACATGCGTGAAAGCCTAAATGAGAATATAGTAAAACCTTCTAAAGAAGCATTTTTTAATTATTTAATGCGAGTAAAATAGAAGAGTAAGTTGTTGGACTTAAAATGCTGATGTAACATATTTTAATAATATCTTTTTTATTCATTAATGCATCTAGGAATCTAAGATACATCTCCAAAAAATATTATTATCAAAATATCCTTATACTGAACAAAATGAATTATTTTCTATATACCATATGTTCAATTTACATTATTTTATGCAATGATGTATTTGATTATAAAATATTTCTTAAAATCAAACTTCTGAAAAATATTTTAAATCTCTTTGGAAATTAAAAAGATTTTCGATTGAAAAGCCATTCCTTTGCACTTAGTATTATTCCTCACAAACACATACAAAACAAACCTTACTACTTAATTACTTACAATTTAATATACAGTGCTCCTCAAACTTTTAATATTTGCGACCCAATTTTCAAGCACATTTTTCAAGGAGCTCCCCTCCCATACAATAACACAATACGCTTGAATGCAATCAAAATGTGCTTTGACACAAAACTACAAAACTTGAATTACAAACCACAAAAATTATCAAGATTTTATAAATCCCGGAGTATAACGCCTACACATACTTTCAAGCTGAATTTTTTTAGATTTTTTGGTATATTCAATAGAGTATAACGCGCATCAATTATTTTTTCGAAAACACCTCAATGCAATATTCTTATATTTTGAAGTCATTTATTCAAGTTATTATTCCAGACTTTTGAAATAGTAGTATATTATCTAGAGCTACAACCCCTTATGAGTTCATTAGGTGTGTCATTCCTTGAAAATAAACAGTATCCCGGTCTATGTAGAAGTCTAAATTTCTTTTTATGCTTATACTTTTGTTTATATTTGAAGCTATCATTTTTATAAAGGCATATAACGCACACCCACAAATTTCGAACTTATTTTTGTTGTTAAAAGTCCGCATTATACGCCGGATATTACGGTAAGTAATTCTTTTTTATAAAATTTTATATATGACAAGCCTATTGGAGGCACATAGTATTTCTTAAATTTATTCTTAGTTTAGTATTGATAAATTAATCATTAAAAACATTTTGCAGTATTGATACATTTATAAGAATATTATATCAGTGTAAATGTATATTTAATTTTCATTATATCATAATGTATTTGGTTTTTCTTATTTTCAGTTAATTAATACTTAATTTAAATCTTTTATTTTCGACTTTTTAATACGCTCCCCCACCCTTCCCAATATAGAGATATTAATCACGCTACGGGGACGCTTCCCACAGTTTGAGAAACGCAGAATTAATAAGTAGTCTACTATCAATGTTGTAACTAATAATGCTATAACATACCTCATATATTATATATAAGGGATTTCTAAATATAATAATCATTTGGCTAAAAAAAAAAACTAATTGAGAATTAAAAATTTTATATTTTAACCTTAAAATTTAATGATACCAGTTTCAATGTAATAGTAAGTATCAATATAAATTTGAAAGAAAGCAATTATATTATTCATAAGCCAATAATCTATTGCCCAGTTGTATGAAGTGTTGATGATCTTTCAGAGAAAAAAATGATAAATGATGAAAAATATATTATCGTGTAAGGTAAACGAGACAGAAACTAGGCAATTTGCAACATTGTTCAGTGGCTGTTTTAGGCAACTGGACGATTGACCTTGTACCCTAGTTTACATAAACCAGATGGATTTATAAAGATATCTTGTAAGCCCACAGTACTAAACGCTGCATATAACAGTAACAGTAATTCATTGACGGAGCCATTAACAGAGGTTTAACACTAGAACGATTGAGATTTCGATTACCCTGAAACATCCACCAGTGTCATTTCAACACCACGATAAAAAAAATATAAATTAATTAAATAGTTGCAGGACTAAAATTCACAGGATTTAGTTTTAAGACTTTTTTATATTGTTTCATGTAATTATCATATATTATGGCCCTTTTCATCATAAAAAACAGACATTATTGTGATATGTTTCGTGAAGCTTGTTGGACAACTGTTTGTCGCAAAATATTTCGAGTCGCAAATCTGCCAGGAACATTACCATTCTGCGGTATCCATTGTGTGCCATCATAAGTGATATATATATATATATATATATATATATATCAATATTTACTGGAATATTAACAATAACAATGCACTTTCTTCAGAATCTTCGCAGTAACTTTCCTTTAATCTTATGTCTTCATAGGAATTTTAAATTATAATCGATTAATTCTCAGAAAACTCTCGCAAACAATAGCAATCTATCAGAGCTTAGACATTTTTTAAGAAGGGTTTCAACTCTGCAAAAAGTTAGAAAATCGAATGAATTTTTTTTTATGAGCAGATAAGCAAATACTATATAACTAAACACTAAGACACAAAAATTTTAGTATAATCGATTAATTTCCAAAATGAACTCAATAACGCTTAATTGAAGGATTAAAAAAAATGTGTGTTCTGAATTTGCGATGTTTGTATTACAAAATCTACTTAGTGATCTATATTTTATTGAACATTAACTTTTTATAATGACTAATTGGCTTGATGTTGGAATGACACCGGCGGACATTCTAGGTATATTTAGTTGCAAGGTCCAATTAATCTAGAACGACAAAACTTTTTTTTTATAATTTCCAGGGGAAATGAATAAGTCACGAAACATTTTCAAATTCCCTTGAAAAATGCAGAAAGGAGAACAAAATAAACAGGACGCGGTGTCTAGTCAACACCGATGGACGTTGGGCTGTAAATAAACGAAACGAATGAAAATCTCATCAATATTATTACATATTATTATTTATTTAAAAGTAACTTCAGTCTAACAAACTATTATTTGCCCTGATTGATATTGCGAGAAATTATAAATTCTTTTCAACCTACTTATGTTAGGGAAATATACCACAGATCTGTTTGTATGGAAAGGAATTATGATTGACTGTCGGATCTAGCTCAACAATTTCAAAAGATATTCACTTAACGGAGATATCTACTGTGAAAAAAATTAGCTCAGATGTGTGGCTCTTCGAGATTTCACTATTCTAGACATGCCTTTCGTGGACGACTTTATACAGGAACGCAGATCTCAAACTCTTCAGGAGCTTATGATGTTAATGAAATAAGTTATCAAACGCTTCCTTGATTTAAGTATGATTGAATATAAAAAGGTGGTTATAAAAAATAATGAAACACCTGTGAATACATGATAAATTTTTGACTGCGCTTCTTAAACATTAAATATATTAATAGCTACCAGCCCTTTATACAAATATAAATGTATATACTCTTGTAGTAGGTAGTAGCTATATCGAATTTAAAGTATTAATTAAGGATTATTTTCAAAAGCTTGACCTGTTCAGGACCAAGTTGTTTTTTTTCTGATAAGTCTAGTTCCATTTCGAACAATTCATGTATACTCGTTACTGTAATGAAATACAAAAGAATTTACAGTTTATAATCATTCCAAATTCAGATCACACCTTAGTGATCGCGGCTCTTAGAAAGGGGGAAATGCAATCTCTTATATCTGATACAATGTTCCATGAAATGATCCCATATAAATGATCATGGTCCTGAACGGGTTAAAAGGTCCAACTTCTCAGATTCTGAAAGAGGTTTTATTATAGGGAACACGTCTGACTGATTGAAACATAGCACATTTTAGGAGTTTCTTAAGGTACGGTATCTAAGGTCATGGCAGCATACACACTACATGGCAAAAAAGCTCGGCTAAGCAAAATAGTGGACGGAAAGAGAAGCTCAGTGAACGAGATCGTAGAGTTTTTGAGTGTACTGAATGTTTAAAAACCAAGCAACTATAGCAAGAAGGACCGCAGGATTAAACAAGCATTTAGGTTCTTCAATTTCGATGATTACAGTTAAAAGGCACCTTCATAAAGAGAACATATACGGCAAAGCAATAATTACCAAGCCTCTTGTCACATATGTTAAAGCGAAATGTCATAAACACAGTGGTGTCACACCCAAAAAATCAGGAAAATTGATAAGCGGAAGAGAATAATAAGATCTGAAAAATCGTCTTGTACAATTTTCCTTACGGCATAAAGGCTTAACATTTGGAGGACACCTGCGCATGCGCACGATCCTTATTGTCTTAAAATTGTCGAGCATGGAGATGAATCTGGCATGATATGAACAGAAGTGACGTGGTTTTCTGCTGTAAATGAAGAATCACCCGGAAAATATAGAGAAATATTAGCTAACCAGGTCCACCCTATGATCCAAATTTTGTTTTCTGCAGAAGATAGAGTTTCTGAGGATGCTAATGTACCTATCCATGCAGTAGGGCTTGCTCATTCATGGTTTGATGAATTCGAGTATGAAGTTGAATATCTTCTCTGTCCCGAACAACCTCAACAAAAATGAATCATTTTAGTTTCGTTTAGAGCATTCAATACGGTATCGATATCTACCACCCGCATCTCTCCCGGAACATTCACGATATCTCCATAAAGAATGATACACAATTCCTCTAAACACTATTCACTACATGTATGAATAGATTCCTAGGCAAATCTAAGCTCTATTACATGCTAAAGGTGGTCTTACACCATATTAATAAGAGAATCTTTAAAAATCTAGATTGTTTCTAATATATTTGTAATCACCTGTATGTCTGAATTACTATTAAATAACAGGCTTTATGTTCCATCAAAGAAAATCTGAACAAAACATCTAATCGACAAATGCGCGTTCTATTGCCCGTATTTATTTGGCATCTAATAACAGGTTACTGAAAAGCAATACGCCAAAAATTGGGATAAATGAGGAATTTCAAAATGATTTATTCCTTTTGAAAATGTTTTCGTTTTCGTTCTTTAACAGATATTTCATGAATTTATAAACTGTCGGTTAAGAAAATCATATCGGCATGCACTTACGAAATCATTACTGTAACATCCGTCGTATAACGCACACTTATAACACCAAAAATAAGATCGAAATTCACGGGTGCACTTTTTATGCCGGATATAAAAATGAGAGCTATAAAAATTAGATGAGCATAAAGAAAATTAGACATCTACATGTATCGAAATATTATTTCTTTTAATAATACGAATTACTTTATTAATTTAAAAAATTTTAATTCTAGAATTATAATATTTTTTTTTCAAATGACTGGGACAAAAACTGAACATATGGCTTAGAATCATAAGAACACTACATATATAACACAACATAAGAACATTACATCAGGTTCCTTCGTAAAAAATGAGGGGCACGTTATACGTAGAATATGCATAAGAATTAAAAAATGCGGCTTGAAATTACACATGCGCGTTTTACTCCGGATTTTACGGTTTTTCCTTGTCAAAACAAGACATACAGATTGTCCATTTTCTTCAACTCGCATCAGCATTAATGGAGAGATGTAAAAGAGGACAGGAAGATAAAATACTTGGCAGAAAAACTTAAATATAAATAAGACATTTTTAAAAAAAATTGCGAAAAAAAAGAAAAGAATTAGTAGAAATGATTGGAAAAAAATCAATGTGTGTTTTATCTCAAGATATTTCTTGCTTTCTACTGAATACTTCTATTCTTTTCATTTATATATATATTTATTCCATGAATGTCAGATTCCATTATTTTGTGTAAGCATTCCTTTAAGAATCACATTCCGTAGAATAGGTAACTTCAAATAACAATATAAAGGGGGGGGGCAAGATAATGAATCAAAAGCAGATTAAATTGTGCTTCAGCCGTTTTGATGCAAAGTTAGAGATAAAAAGTTCAACATTAATTTCTTTGGAACATGATTGTTTTTTGTTTTATTTCTACTTCTCTTAAGGTAGCCAAGAAAAAAGATATAAGTACGGAATTTAATTCAAGCTATAATTTATTGAAATGCTATAGAACGATTAAATAATTAAAAATATCGTGAAAAATTATTTTTCGCTGATAGATATCGCTTCTTAGATTTTACTCTATAAATAATACAACAACCATTTAAAAAATTAATGGATATACAACAAGTGTCATTTTAAATTTAAACAAGCATTATAATAACCTAAAGATTAAACATTCAGCATTTAATAATAATATTATTACATATTTAAATTATAATTTCAGCATTTTCTTCCATAAGTTTTAGCCAAATTTTCTCTTTTTCTTTTCTTAATATCAATAATTATATTTTACGAAAAACATATGGAAACACTTCCAGAAATTATTTTCGTTATTTAGCTTAATCAATGTTCTTATTATTTAAATATTTCTACATTTGGAGCAACCGAAGAATCTCTTATGTGTAGTGTAAAAATCTTTCTTCAAAAATTCCTTTCTGAATTCTTTCGAAGGAAAATAGCACATCTGACCTTAATCTTCTAATCCAAAGTCTTAAATTCCGAGAGCAGCTTGTAGGAAATTTAATTCAATTGCAGCCTAAATATGTACGATATTTAGCTTATGGAGAAATGTATTACTAAGAACAAATAATGAAAACAATTTATGCATCACAAACTTTTTTGCTGCGCTCACAATTACAGTGCTAAGACGTAATAAAAATATAAGGCACCAAATCAAAAACATGCCAGAAAAATACACTTGCGAAAACAAATTAATGAAAGTATTATAAGTTCAGCTTTTACACCTCCTTCAGAACGGGTACTTAAGTTTTATCATATTATAATGTATTTGGTTTTTTCTTACTTTCAGTTAATTATTTCTTATTTTAAATCTTTTGTTTTCGAATTTGTAATACATTCATACCCCCACATATAGGGATATCACGATCCCTAAAACAACGCGTCAAACAATTTGAGAAACTCAGATTTAATAAGAACTCTACTATCAATGATGTAATTAATAATGCTATGCTATACCTCATATATTATACAAAAGGGATTTCTAAATATAAGAATCATTTGGCTAAAAAAAACGAATTGAGAATTAAAAATTTTACGTTTTAACCTTAAAAATTAATGATACCAAATTTAATGCAATAGTAAGTATCAATATAAATTTGAAAGAATGTAATTATATTATTCATAAGCCAATAATGTAATGCTGAGCTGTATGAAGGGAGGATGGTCTTTCAGAGAATACAACGATAAAAGAGGAAAGATATATCACCGTTTAAGGTAAAGGAGACAGAAACTGGGCAATTTTCAACATTGTTCAGTGGCTTGCTAAGGCTAATGGACGACTTACATTTTGCCCTAGTTTACGTTAACCGGATGGATTTATAAAGATATCTTGGCAGCCTACAGTACTAAAAGTTGCATATAACAGCAACAGTAATTCATTGATGAAGTAATTAACAGTGGTTTAACACTATAACGTATGGGATTTCGATTACCTTTAAACATCTACCGGTGTCATTTCGACACCGCGATATGAAATATACAAAAGAGTTACAATAATTAAAGTATTGCAGTGCTAAAATTCACAGTAGGGTTTAGTTTATAAAAGACTTTTTAATATTAATTCATGTAAATAACATATATTACGTCCCATTATATCCTAAGAAACTGCCATGGATATTATGTTTGGTGAAGCCTATTGGGCCACTTTTTGTCGCAAAATATATCGAGTCGAAAACCTGCCCGGAACATAACCATTATAATATATCCATTTTAGGCCCTCCCTACTGACATATGTATCAGGATTTACTGGAAAAATACCAATAACAATGCACTTCTTTCAGATTCTTCTAAGTAAATTTCCTTCAATTTTATGTCTTGATAGAAAACTAAATTAATTCTCAGAAAACCCTCGCAACAAACTAGCAATTTCATCAAGGCTTAGACATTTTCGAAGAAAAGTGTCAATTCTGCACTAAGTTAGAAAATCAAATGAATTTTTTTAAGAGCAGATATGCAAATACTACGTAACTAAACACTTAGACACATCAATTTTAGTATAATTATTTCATTTCCTCTGTGAACTCAATAACGCTGCAATCAAGTATAAGTAAAATGTGTGATCAGAATTCGGAAAGTTTGTTTTACTAAAGGAATCTACTGTCTCTTAATGATCTATATTGTATAGAATGACAGCCTTTTATAATGATTAATTGGCTTGATGGTGGAATGACACCAGTGGACGTTCTCGGCATAATTAGTTGCAAAGTCACTCCTTATTAATCTAGAACCTCAAAACGTTTTCTGTGTAATCACAAAAGAAAACGATTAAAAGTTAGGAAACATTTTCAAATTCTCTGGGAAAATGCAGAAAGGGGAACAAAATAAACGGGCCCAGGTGCCCAGTTATCCCGACGGACGTTCGGTTGTTAATAAACGAAACGAATGAAAATCTCATCAATATACTTACATATTATTTACATTTAAAAGTAACTTAATTCTAACAAGCTATTTTTGGCACTGATTGATATTGCGAAATATTATAAATCCCTTTCAACCTAATTATGTTAGGGAAATATACCACTGACCTGTTTGTATGGAACGGAATTATGATTGGTGGTCTGATGAAGCTCATCATTTTCAAAAGATATTCACTTAACGGAGGTCTCTATTGTAAAAAGAAATTAGCTCAAATAAGCGTTTCTTCCGAGATTTCACTGGTCTAGATACGTCTTTCGTGGGCGAATTCTTACAGGAACGCATATGTCAGGCGATTCAGGGGCTTATGATCTCAAAGAAATGTGTTACCATACGCTTCCTTGATTAAAGTATGATTGAAAATATATAAGTGGCTATCAAAAATAATGAAACACCTGTGAATAAATGAGACATATTTACTGCGCTTCGTAAGTATTAAATATAATAATAGCTACCAGCCTTTTATACAAATATAAATGTATATACTCTTGTAGTAGGTAGGTGCTTTATAGAATTTCATGGATACATTAATCATTATTTTCAACAGCTTGACCCGTTCAGGACCAAGCGATATTTTCCTGATAAGTCTAACTCCATTTAGAACAATTCAAATAAAATTATTTTTGTATTAAAATACAACAAAATTTATAGTTTATGATCATTCCAAATTTCGATAACACCGGTGTGATCGCGGTCCACAGAAAGGGGAAAATGAAATCTCATGTCTGATACAGTGTTCGACGAAGTGAACACAAGTATGGGATCATGGTCCTGAACCGGTTAAAATGTCCGATTTCTTAGATTTTTAAAGATGTTTAATTGTAAGCTATCCGTCTAACTGACTGAAACATAGCACATTTTAGGCATTTCTTAAGGTACGGTATATAAAGTCAAGGCAATAAAAGCTCGGCAAAGCGAAATAGAGGACGGAAAGAGAAGCTCAGTGAAACATACCGATGAATATTTAAGCGGATTGAATGTCTAAAAACAAACAACTGTAGTAAAAATGACCACAGGAGTCAATCAGCATTTGGATTCTCCAGTTTCGATGATTACAGTTAAAAGGCACGTTTATAAAGAGAATATTTACGGCAAAGCAGCAATTACCAAGCCTCTTGTTCCATATGTTAATGCCAAACGTCATCTACGGTGGTGTCATACAAATAAACCCGGGTCAAATGATAAGTGGAATAGAATAATAAGATCTGACGAATCGTCTTTTACAATTTTCCCTACCGCAGGAAGGGTTAAAGTTTAGAGGACATCTGCGCATAAACACAATCGAGATGTTCTTCTAACTGTCCATTATAGAGATATTTCTGGCATGATATGAACAGAACTGACGTTGTTTTCTGCTGTTAATGAAGAATCACCCGGAAAATATAGAGATATATTAGCTAACCAGGTCCACCCTATGTTGGTTTCTGCAGTAGATGTAACTTTCCAGGATGGTAATGGTTCTATCCATGCAGTGGGCCTTGATCATTCAAGGTTTGATGAATACGAAGATGAAGTTAAACATATCCTTTGTCCCTAACATCCTCAACAAAATTTAATAGATTTAGTTTCTTTTAGAGCATTTAATACGGTATCGATATCCACTACCAGCATCTCTCCCGGAACATTCACAATACCTCAATGAAGAATTATACATAATTCTTCTAAACACTATTCACTACTTGTATGAGTTGATTCTTAGGCAAATCTAAGCTGTATTATATGTCAAAGGTGGTCTTACACCATACTAATAAAAGACTCTTTACAAATCTAGATTGTTTCCATTATTTTCATGATCACCTGTATCAGTTACAGTTAAATAAAAGGATTTATGTTCACTGAAAGAAAAGCTGAACAAAATATCTAATCGACAAAAGTGCGTTCTACTGCCCGTATTTATATGGACTTTCATTACCGGCTTCTGAAAATCAATACGCCTAAAATCGAAATGAAGGAGGAAATCCGAAATGATTTATTCCTTTTTAAAATATTTTCGTTTTTTTTTCTTCAATATATATTTCATGAATTTATAAACTGTCGGTGAAGAAAATCATATCGGCACATACGTACGAAATCATTACTGTAAAATCCAGCGTATAATGCGCACTTTTAGCACCAAAAATAACATCGAAATTCAGGGGTGCACGTTATATATTGTTTATAAAAATGAGAGCTTTAAATATTAAAAAAAGAGAAAAGAGCATAAAGAAAATTAGACCTCTTCATATATCGAAATACTTGTTATATTAATAATGCGGATTATTTTATGAATTTAAAACTTCTAATTCTATAATTATACTATTTTATTTTTTCAAATGACTGGGACAATACCTGAACGTATGGCTTAAAATCATAAGAACACTACATATGTATATATAATTCAGGTTTCTTCGTAAAAAAGAGTGTGCGCGTTATACTTAGAATATGCATCAAAATTAAAAAACCCTGCTTGAAATTACAGGTGCGTGACATACCCTGGAATTTACAGTTATTCCTTGTCAAAACAAGTCATACAGATTGTCCATTTTCTTCAACTCGAATCAGCATTAATGGAGAGATGTAAAAGACTACAAGGAATAAAATACTTGCCAGAAAAACTTAAAAATAGGTTAGAAATTTAAAAAAAAAAAACTTTGAAAAAAAGGGAAAGGATTAGTATAAACGGATGGAAAAAAACAATGTGTGTTTCATCTAAAGACATTTTTTGCTTTCTACTGAATGCTTCTATTCTTTTCATTTATATATATATATTTATTCCATAAATGTCAGATTCCCATTGTTTTGTGTAAGCATTCCTCTTTAAGAATTACATTCCGTGGAATAAGTAACTTCAAATAGCAATATAAAATGTGGGGAAAGATGTTGAATCAAAAGCAGACTATATTGATTATTTTTTGTTTTATTTTTACTTCTCTTAATATAGTTAAGAATAATAAATAAAGTATGAAATCTAATTCAAGCTCCCCCTTTATTGAATTGCTATGGAACGATTTAATACTTAAGATAGTTACGAAAAATAATTTTTCTCGGATAGATATTGCTCCTTAGATGCTTTTCTTTAAATAACACAACACATATATGATAAGTTAACGGATCTACTACAAGTGTCATTTTAAATTTTAACATGCTTTATAATAACCTAAAGATTAAAAATTCAGCATTTCAAAATACATCTTCCACAAGTTTTAGTCAAATTCCTTTTTTTTTTCTTAATTTAATAATTATATTTTTACGAAAAACATATCGTAACACTTGAAGCCGCGATTTTCATTATTAAGCATAATCAATGTTCTCAATATTTACATGTTTCTTCATTTGTAGCAACCAAGGAATCTCTTATGGCAATGTGTGTAGTGTAAACAATTTTCTTCAAAAATGCTTTTCTGAATTCTTCCGAAGGAAAATAGTACATCTTAGCTTAATGTTCTAATCCAAAGTCTCAAATTCCGAGAGCAGCTTGTTAAAAATTCAATTCAATTGCAGCCTAAATACGTACGATATTAAGCTTAAGGTGTAATATATTACTAAGAATAAATAATGAAAGCAATTTATGCTTCACAAACTTGGTTGCTGTGCTCACAATTGCAGTGCTAAGACACAGTAATAATATACGGCACCAAATCAAAAAGATACTAGAAAAATACGCTTGTGAAGAATTACAGAATGTTATATAAGTTCAGCTTTTACACCACCTTCAGGACAGTTATTTAATTTTTGATATACCACAATGTATTTGGTTTTTCTTACTTTCGGTTAATTAACACATATTTTAAATCTTTTATTTTCAAATTTTTAATACGCTCGCCTCCCGCCCATAAAGGGATATCACGACACCTAAGGCGACGCGTCGTACAGTTAGGGAAACGCAGATTTAATAAGTACTCTACTATCAATGTTGAAATTAATATAATGCTATGCTAAACCTAATACATTATACATAAGGGATTTCTAAATATAATAGTCATTTGGCAAAAAAAAAAATTGAGAATTAAAAATTTTACATTTTAATCTTAAAAACTAATGATACCAGTTTTAATGTAATAGTAAGTATCAATATAAATTTGAAAGAAAGTCATTACGTTATTCATAAGCCAATAATGTAAGTCACAGGGGTAAGAAAGGTTGATGAACGTTCAGAGAAAACAACGACAAATGAGGAAAGATATATTATAGTATAAGGTACCGGAGACAAAAACTGGGCAGTTTTCAACGTTGTTCAGTAGTTGCTACGGCAAATGGACGATTTACAATTTGCCCTAGTTTATAGTAACCAAATGGATTTATAAAGATATATTGTAAGCCCACAGCACTAAAAGCTGCATAACAATAACAGTAATTTATTGATGGGGCCATTAACAGTGGTTTAACACTAGAACGTCATGGATTTGGTTTACACTTAAACATCCACCAGTGTCATTTCGACACCGCAATATAAAATATATAAAATTGTTGCAATTACTAAATAATTGCAGGACTAAAAATCCCAAAAATGATTAGTTTTAAGACTTTTTAATATTTTTTCATGTAATTATCATATATTTTAACCCTTATATGATAAAAAAACTAACACTGTGATATTATTTTTCGTGATGCTTCTTGGACCACTGTTTGTCTGAAAATGTTTCGATTCGAAATATGCCAGGAACATTGCCATTTTGGGGTATCCATTCGGTGCCAACCCTAATGACATATATATCAGGAGTTATTGGAGTATTATCAATAACAATGAGATTCAGAGAATTTCATTGGAATATTATCAATAACAGATATTCTTCAGATTATTCGTAGTATAACTTTCCTTTAATCTTATGTCTACATAAGAATCTAAATTAGAGTCAATTAATTCTCAGAAAACCCTTGCTACAAACTAGCAATTTTATCAGGACTTAGACATTTTCTAAGAAGGGTGTCAACTCTGCAATAAGTTAGAAAATTGAAAGAATTTTTTTATGAGCTGATAAGCAAATACTAAGACACAACAGTTTTATTATAGTGGTAGTAGCAACACTTAGACACAGCAATTTTAGTATAGTGGATTCATTTCCACCGTGAACTCAATAACGCTGCATTCAAGGATTAAAAGATGTGTGATAAGAATTTTGGATGTTTGTATTACTAAATATTTTTAGTGATCTATATTTTATTGAATGACAGTTTTTATAGTGATTAATTGTCTTGATGTTGGAATGACACCAGTGGACATCCTAGGTATATTTAGTTGCAAAGTCACTGCTAATTAATAGAACCACAAAACATTTTCTGTTGAATCACCAGGGAAAACAATTAAGTCATGAAAAGTTTTCAAATTTCCTGGAAAAATTCAGCAAGGAGAAAAAAATAAGCCGGACGAGGTGTCCAGTCAACACCGACGAACGTTCGGTTGTTAATAAGCGAAAAGAATGAAAATCTCATCAATATATATATTTACATATTATTCAAATTTAAAAGTAACTTCCGTCTAACAAGATATAATTGGCACTGATCGATATTGCGAGAAATTTTAAAACCTTTTCAACCTATTTAGATTGAGGAAATATGCCACTGACCTGTTTGTATGGAAAGGATATATGTTTGACTGTCGGATGAAGCTCAATATTTTCGAAAGATATTCACTTAACGGAGATCTCTACTATGAAAACAAATTAGCTCATATGTGTGCCTCTTCCGAGATTTTACTGGTGTAGACATGTCTTTCATGGACGACTTCATACAGGAATGACGATGTCAGGCTATTCCGGAGCTTATGATGTCAATGAAATGAGTTATCAAGCGCTTCCTTGATTTCAGTATGATTGAACATAAACATGTTGTTATCAAAATTAATGAAACCCGGGGGAATAAATGTAACATTTTTGACTGCGATTCCTAAGCATTAAATATAAAAATAGCTACCAGCCTTTTATACAAATATAAATGTATATACTCTTGTAGTAGGTAGTAACTTTGTCAAATTTCATGAATCCATCAAGGATAATTTTCAAAAGCTTGATCCCTTTAGGATCAAGCGGTTTTTTTTCCTAAGAAGTCTAACTCCATTTAGAACAATTCATACAAAAGTCCTCTCTGTAAATTAATACAACAAATTTCATCGTTTATAATCATTCCAAATTAAGATTACACTAGTGTGATTGCGGTCCCCAGATAGGGGAAATGTTATCTCATATCTGATACCGTGTTCCATGAAGTGATCACATATAAGGAATTATGGTCCTGCACGGATTAAAATGTCCAATTTCTCAGATTTTTAATGAGGTTTTATTCTAAAGGATCCGTCTAACTGACTGAAACATAGCACATTTTATGCGTTTCATAAGGTACGGTGTCTAAAATCATGGTAGCTTACACACTCCCTGTCAAGAAAAGCTCGGCAAAACAAAATAGTGGACGGAATGAGAAGTTTAGTGAAAGAGACAGACGAGTCTTTAAGCGGATTGAATGTCTAAAAAGCAAACAACTGTAGCCAAAATGACCGCAGAAGTCAATCAGCATTTGGATTCTCTAATTTTGATAATTACAGTTAAAAGGCACCTTCATAAAGAGAATATTTCAGCAAAGCAGCAATTACCAAACCTCTTGTCACATGAGTTCACATTCCAAACGTCATCTACAGTGGTATCACATACATCACCCCGGGTCGAATGATAATCGGAAGAGAATAATAGGTTCTGACGAATCGTCTTTCACAATTTTCCTTTCCTCAGGACGGGGTAACGTTTGGAGGACACCTGCACATGCCCACGATCGTGATTTTCTTTCAACTGTCGAGCATGGTAATGAATCTGGCATGATATGAGCAGAACTGACGTGGTTTTCTGCTGTAAATTAAGGATCCCCTGGATTATATAGAGAAATATTAGATAACTAGGTCCATACTATAATCCAAATTGTGTTTTCTGTAGGAGATGGAATTTCCCAGGATTTTAATGGACCTATCCATGCTGCGGGGCTTGATCATTCATGGTTTGATGAATACGAGGATGAAGTTGAAATTCTTCTTTCTCCCGAACAACCTGAACAAAAAGGAACCGTTTTAGTTTCTTTTAGAGAATTCAATACTTTATCGATATCTACCACCGGCATCTCTCCCAGAACATTCACAATATCTCAATGAAGAATGATACAAAATTCCTCTAAACACTATTCACTACTTGTATGGATTGATTCCTAGGCAAATTTAAGCTGTATTACATGTCAAAGGTGGTCGTACACCACACTAATAAAAGACTCTTTATAAATCTAGATTGTTTCCATTATTTTCATAATCACCTGTATGTCTGAATTACGATTAAATAACAGGCTTAATGTTCCATGAAAGAAAATCGGAACAAAATATCTAATCGACAAATGCGCGTTCTACTGCCCGTATTTATTTGGCATCTTATAACAGGCTACTGAAAAGCAATACGCGTAAAAGGGAGATAAATGAGGAATTTCGAAATGATTTATTCCTTTTGAAAATGTTTTCGTTTTTGTGCTTTAATCATATATTTCATGTATTTAGAAACTGTCGTTTAAGGAAATCATATCGGCACACACTTATGGCATCATACTGTCGAAATACTGTTTATTTTAATAATACGAATTACTTTTTGAATTTAAAAATTTCTAATTCTAGAATTATACTACTTTTTTTCAAATGACTGGGACAATATCTATGACATATAGCTTAAGATCATGTGTACATTCCATGTTTCTTTGTAAAAAAGAGGGTGCAAGTTATACGTAGAATATGCTTAAAAATTTAAAAAATGCAGCTTGAAATTACAAATGCGCGTTATGCCCCAGATTTTACGGTTTTTCCTTGTCAAAACCAGTCAAACAGATTGTCCATTTGCTTCAACTTGCATCAGTATTAATGAAGAGATGTAAAAGAGGACAGGAATATAAGATACTTGGCAGAAAAACTTAAAAATAGGTTAGAAATTTTTTTAAAAAAAGGAAGGGATTAGTAGAAATGGATGAAAACAAAACAACCTGTGTTTTATCTCCAGACATTTCCTGCTTTCTACTGAATATTTCTATTATTTTCATTTATATATATATTTATTCCATGAATGTCAGATTCCATTGTTTTTTGTAAGCATTCTTTTAAAGAAACACATTCCGTAGAATAAATAGCTTCAAATAGCAATTCCAAATGGGGGGGGGGCAAGATGATGAATCAAAAGCAGATTAAATTGTGCTTCAGATTGTTTGACGCAAAGTTTGTGATAAAAATTTCCACATTAATTGCTCTTCGACAAGATTGTTTTTTTGTTTGTTTTATTTTTACTTCTCTTAAGACAGCTAAGAAAATGAATAAAGTATGAAATTTAATTCAAGCTATCTCCTTATTGATTGGCTATGGAATGATTTAATACTTAAAAAAGTTACGAAAAATAAAGTTTCTCTAATACATATTGATTTTTAGATGCTTTCTATAAATAGATAACACATATATTAATAGTTAACGGATCTACAACAAGTGTCATTTTAAATTTTAGCATGCTTTATAATAACATAAAAATTAAAAATTCAGCATTTCAGAATACATCTTCCATAATTTTTAGTCAAATTCACTTTTTTTTTCTTTTCTTAATTTTAATAATTATATTTTTACGAAAAACAAATCATAAAACTTGCAGCATGGATTTTCATTATTTATTATAATCAGTGTTTTTGGTTTTTAAATATTTCTTCATTTGGAGCAACCGAAGAATCTCTAATGGCAATGTGTAGTGTAAAAATTTTTCTTCAAATATTCCTTTCTGAAATCTTTCAAACGAAAATAGTACATGTCACCTTAATGTACTAATCCAAAACTCAAATTCCGAGAGCAGCTTGTAGGAAATTCATTTCAATTGCAGCCTAATTGCTTACGATATTAAGCTTATGGAGTAATGTATTACTAAGAAAAAATAATCAAAATAATTTATGCATCGCAAACGTGTTTGCAGCACTCACAATTAAAGTGCTAAGTCCCCGTAAAAATATACAGCAATAAATAAAAAATGCAAGAAAAATAAACTTGCGGAAACGAATTACAGAATGTAACATAAGTTCAGCTTTTACACCACCTTCAGGACGAGTATTTAATTTTTATTATATCATAATGTATTTGGTTTTTCTTACTTTCAGTTAATTAACACTTATTTTAAATCTTTTATTTTGACTTTACTACGCTCCCCCCTTCCCCATATAGGGATATTACGCACCCTACGGGGACATTTCCAACAGTTTGAGAAACGCAGATTTAATAAGTAGTCTACTATCAATGTTGTAATTAATAATGCTATGCAATACCTCATACATTATACATAAGGAATCTCTAAAAATAGTAATCATTTGACTAAAGGACGAAATGAGAATTAACGATTTTACGTTTTAACCTTAAAAATTAATGATACTAGTTTTAATTAATATAGCAAGTATGAACATAAATTTCAAAGAAAGTAATTGCATTATTCACAAGCCAGTAATGTAAGGCACAACAATAAAAAGGGTTGATGATATTTCAGAGAAAACAACGACAAATTAGGAGAGATATATATACGTGTAAGGTAAAGGAACCAGGCAATTTTCACCATTGTTCAGTGGCTGCCTCGGGAAATGGATAGATTTACATTGTGTCCTAGTTTACAGTAACCAGATGGATTTATAAAGATATGTTGTAATCCAGCAGTACAAAAAGCTGCATGTAACAGTAACAGTGATTCATTGATTTAGCCATTAACAGTGGTTTAACACTAAAACGTCTGGGATTTCGATTACCCTTAAACATCCACCGGTGTCATTTCGACACTGCGATATAAAATAGGTAAATAACTAAATAATTGCAGGACTAAACTTTAAAGTAAGGTTTAGTTCTATTACTTTTAATATTATTGCATATAATTATAATATGTTATGTCCTTTTATATCATAAAAAACTGGCATTGATATTATGTTTCGTGAAGCTTGTTGGACCACTGTTTGTCGCAAAATATTTCGAGTCGCAAATCTGCCAGGAACATTACCATTATGCTGTATCCATTCTGTGCCATCCGTAGTGACATATATATCAGGATTTACTGGAATATTTTAATAACAATGCACTTTCTTCAGAATCTTCGCAGTAACTTTCCTTTAATCTTATGTCTTCATAGAATATTAAATTATAGTCGATTTAATTCTCAGAAAACTCTCGCAACAAATTAGCAATCTATCGGGGCTTAGAATTTTTCTAAGAAGGGCTTCAACTCTGCAATAAGTTAGAAAATCAAATGAATTTTTTTATGAGCAGATAAGCAAATACTATATAACTAAACACTAAGACAAAGCAATTTTCGTATAATGATTCATTTCCACCTTGAACGCAATAACGCTGCATTCAAGGATAAAAAAAGTGTGATCAGAATTTGGGATGTTTGTATTACAAAATCTACTTAGTGATCAATATTTTATTAAACGACAACTTTTTATAATGAGTTTTTGTCTTGCTGTTGGAATGACACCAGCGGACGTTCTAGGTATATTTAGTTGCAAAGTCACTCCTAATTAATCTAGAAAAACAAAACTTTTTCTGTGTAATCACCAGGAAAACGATTGAAAGTCACGAAAAATTTTCAAATTCATTGAAAAAAGAAGAAAGGAAACCAGATAAACTTGCCGAGCTGTCCAGTCAACACCGACGGACGTTCGGTTGTAAATAAACTAAACAAATGAAAATCTCATCAATATTATTAAAGCTATTATTGGCACTGATTGATATTGCAAGAAATTATAAAACACTTTCAACCTACTTATATTAGGGAAATACGCCACTGACCTGTTTGTATGGAAATCAATTATGAATGACTGTCGGATGAAGCTTAACATTTTCAAAAGATATTCACTTCACGGAGTTCTCTATTGTGAAAAGAAATTAGCTCAAATAGGCAACTCTTCCGAGATTTTACTGGTCTAGACATGTCTTTCGTGGATAACTTCATACAGGAACACAGATGTCAGGCTATTCTGGAGCTTATGACGTCAAAATGGAATGAGTTATAAAGCGCGTCCATGATTTAAGTATGATTGAATATATATAGGTGGTTATCAAAAATAATTAAACACCACTGAATAAATTTGACATTTTTGATTGCGCTTCGTAAGCATTAAATATAAAAATAGCTACCAGCCTTTTATACAAATATAAATGTATATACACTTGTAGTAGGTAGTAACTTTGTCAAATTTCAGGAATCCATCAGGGATAATTTTCAAAAGCTTGACCCGTTCAGGTTCAAGCAGATTTTTCTGAGAAGTCTAACTCCATTTAGAACAATTCATATAAAAATCCTCTGTCTAAAATAGTACGAGAAATTTCATAGTTTATTATCGTTCCCAATTAAGATTACACTAGTGTGATCGCGGTCCCCACATAGGAGGAATGCTATCTCATATCTGATACCGTGTTCCATGAAGTGATCACACATAAGGAATTATGGTCCTGCACATATTAAAATGTCCAGTTTCTCAGATTTTTAATGAAGTTTAATTGTAAGGGATCTGTCCAACTGACTGAAACATAGCACATTTTATGGGTTTCTTAAGGTATGGTGTCTAAAGTCATGGCAGCATACACACTACATGTCAAGAAAAGATCGGTAAAGCAAAACAGAGAACGGAAAAAGAAGCTCATTGAAAGAAGCCGACGAGTCTTTAAGTTGATTTAATGTCTAAAAAGCAAACAACTGTAGCAAAAAGGACCGCAGAAATCAATCAGCATTTGTATTCTCCAGTTTCGACATTAAAGTTAAAAGGAACCTTCATAAAGAGAATTTTTACGGCAAAGCAGCAATCACAAAGCCTCGTGTCACCTATGTTAATGCCAAACGTCATATACAGAGGTGTCACATACATAAACCCAGGCCGAATGATAAGCGGAAGAGAATAATAGGATCTGACGAATCGTCTTTCACAATTTTCCCTTCCTCAGGACGGGGTAACGTTTGGAGGACACCTGCACATGCCTTCGATCGTGATTTTATTTCAACTGTCGAACATGGTAATGAATCTGGCATGATATGAGCAGAACTGACGTGGTTTTCTGCTGTAAATGAAAGATCCCCTGGATTATATAGAGAAATATTAAATAACTAGGTCCATCCTATGAACCAAATTGTGTTTTCTGTAGGAGATGGAATTTTCCAGGATTTTAATGGACCTATCCATGCAGCGGGGCTTGATCATTCATGGTTTGATGAATACGAGGATGAAGTTGAAATTCTTCTTTCTCCCGAACAACCTGAACTAAAATGAACCGTTTTAGTTTCTATTAGAAAATTCAATACTTTATTGACATCTACCACCGGCATCTCTCCCGTAACATTCACAATATCTCAATGAAGAGTGATACAAAATTCCTCTAAACACTATTCACTACTTGTATGGATTGATTCCTAGGCAAATCTAAGCTGTATTACATGTCAAAAGTGGTCGTACACTTTACTAATAAGATAGTCTTTATAAATTTAGATTGTTTCCATTATTTTCAAGATCACCTGTATGTCTGAATTACAATTAAATAACAGGCTTTATGATCCATCAAAGAAAATCTCCAGAAAATATTTAATCGGCAAATGCGCGTTGTACTGTCCGTATTTTGTTACCATGTCATAACATGCTACTGAAAAGCAATACGCCTAAAATTTAGATAAATGAGGAAATCCGAAATGATTTATTCGTTTTCAAAATGTTTTCATTTTTGTTCTTTAATCACATTTTTCATGAATTTATAAACTGTCATTTAAAAAATCATAGGGTTTAGTTTTAAGACTTTTTAATATTATTTCATGTAATTATCATATATTATGACCCTTTGTATCATAAAAAACTGACATTGATATTATGTTTCGTGAAGCTTTTTGGACCACTGTTTGTTGCAAACTATTTCGAGTCGAAATTAACATTATGCGGTATCCATTCTGTGCCATCCCTAGTGACATATATATAAGGATTCATTGGAATGTTATCAACAACAACGCACTTTCTTCAGATTCTTCGCAGTAATTTTCCTTCAATCTTATGTTTTCAAAGGAATCTAAATTAGAGTCGATTAATTCTGAGAAAACCCTCGTAACAAACTAGCATATTTATCAGGGCTTAGACATTTTCTAAGAAGGGTGCCAACTCTGCAATAAGTTAGAAAATCAAATGAATTTTTTTATGAGCTGGTATGCAAATACTATGTAACTAAACATTGAGACACAGCAACGTTAGTATTGTTGATTGATTTCCACTGTGAACTCAATAACGCTGCATTTAAGGATAAAAAAGAATGTTTGATCAGAATTTGTGAGATTTGTTTTTTAATGGAATCTATTTAGTGATCTATATTTATTGAACAACAGCTTTTTATAATTATTAATTGTCTTGATGTTGGAATAACACCAGCGGACGTTCTAGGTACACTTAGTTGCAAAGTCAATCCTAATTAATCTACAGCCACAATTCTTTTTCTGTGTCATCACCAGGGAAAACGATTAAAGTCACGAAAAGTTTTCAAATTCCCTGTGAAAATGCAGAAAGGGAAACAAAATAAACAGGCCGAGGCGTCCAGTCAACTCCACGGACTTTCGGTTGTTAATAAACGAGACGAATTAGTATCATCAATATATTTACGTATTATTTACATTTAAAAATATCTTCAGTCTAACAAGCTATTATTGGCACTGATCGATATTGCGGAAAATTATATAACCCTCTCAACCTATTTGTATTAGGGAAATATACCACTTACCTGTTTGTATGGAAAGGAATTATGATTGACTGTCGGATGTAGCTCAACATTTTCAAAAGATATTCACTTAACGGAGATCTCTACTGTGAACAAAAATTCGCTCAGATGTGTGGCTTTTCGAGATTTCACTATTCTAGACATGTCTTTCGTGGACGACTTCATACAGGAACGCAGATATCAAGCTATTCAGGAGCATATGATATTAATGAAATGAGTTATCAAGCGCTTCCTTTATTTAAGTATGATTAAATATATATAGGTGTTATCAAAAATAATGAAACTCCTGTTAATAAGTGTGACATTTTTGATTGCGCTTCGTAAGCATTAAATATAATAATAGCTACCAGCATTTTATACAAATAAAAATGTTTTTACTCTTGTAGTAGGTAATAGCTTTGTAGACTTTCTGAAATTTACTCTGGATTGTTTTCGAAAGCTTGACCCGTTTAGGTCCTAGCAATTATTTATGATAAGTCTAACTCCATTTAGATTAATTCATAAAATATCACAAGCTGTCCCGGCCACGTGTTGCTGTGGCTTTGTTTTAATACCTTGATTTTATATTATTCTCAGCTATTCAGTGCATTCTAATTATTCTTCGTTTACGATTTCGGAGGGTTGAAATAAAGTTTATAACACAACATAATGATTTAAATTTTTCATTTTATTAATCTCCTATTTGAGAATAATATAATGCATGAATTACTGACGAAGTTGTTAAGTAACAATATGTGAAGATTTAATTTTAGGAATTTGGGGAATGACATTAATTTTTTGCAATTTTTAATATTTTAAAGTAGAACAATAAATAATTTTAATAACTAATCACTAATGAAAGCACAATATTTTTTGGTAACCCCTCTTGCTCACTCAAATAGGTTCAACGGTTTTCACATATTTGGGCATTCAACATATAGTTGCCTATTCGAGAATCATGGATTTTCTAAGCTCAAGGATCAAATAAATATTGTTTGGGTTTCAGATTCATATATGGTCATCTCCAAACGAATCGGGAATTGAAGCGTTTTGAATGGTATTGGAGATTCTGACAGTATCAGTGAAATACGTGGCAACAGGACAAATTTCTCCTTTTAACTTTACTGTCAAAATGTTTGCTTCAAGAAGTTACCTGTAATTTTTTTGATGATTAAATTTGCACCATTGCATAATCTAGGTGGATTTAAGTTACGCAGCAGAATAACCAGTGTACCAATATTCAACCAAAACTTGTGTGGTGACATTCCTAATATATCTAGAGAATTCAAAAACTAAGTTGGAAAATTCACGGTTTTGTTTTTTTCAACTATAGTGCCGATTAATTTAAAATTCTTTGGATCACCTGGCAACAACTCTGTTATCTGGGAGTTTTTTTCATAACAGTATCAACGTCTTTTTCTGATTAAATAATAGGATTACAGAGCTAAAGATTATCTCGATAATTATACAGTATATCCGCGAAGTCACTGTCAATCAGTTTCTTTTTGTCTGAAGAACAGTTCAGAAATTGTCTATCTGTTTTATGTGTATTATGTATTATATACAGTTCTACTCAACCATTTCCGAAATTCAGCAGTTGGTTAGAAAATATTTGCTCCGATTAATCATCTTGCTAATATACTGGCATGTTTATGGTCAATCAAAGTGCTTACACGTTTCGCCATACAAAGATTGTTTTAAGCATGCGTTAGTCTACTGAGCAAGGTAGAGTGAAGAATAACTGTTAATGTCTGTCGGAAATCATCAGACAGTAGTACGGCAACACCGAATATTTTAACGTTGCCGTTTAAATATTGCAAAGTTCTATATAATGCTTTGAGTGAATGTTTATGGGACATGGTACACTTATCCCTGATTATGATTGAATTCATTTGTAATTCTGTAGCTAATCCGCTCTTTTTTCATTGGTTCAGATTGCATCTTGTACCTTATGAATATCCAATGGCAGCTTGAGGTGGAATGCGCAGTTTTTCCACCATCCAAAAAAAGTGACAACAATGCCCAGAGATGCAACTTTCAATGCAGTTTTCTATTGTAATCGTATTTTTGCAAGGCTGCGCCTGTAAGTTTCGTTGCTATAGGGAATGAAAATCCGCAGGCGGGACTCTAACACAAAGCAATTCAACCTCATTCCAGCAATACCCAAAAAAGTTATGGAAGTTTTTAGAATCCGAATCCAGATTCTCGTACCCCACACCGAGAAGCACTTCTTTGTCCACTTTGGACGCCCCTACTCCTGTAAGTTCAGTACTTGAAAGGGGACATTACGATCGCCCGGCATTATCCAACAAAGTTACGGGAGTTTCTAAAATTCGATTTCAGATTCTTATTCCCCAACCCCCAAAGAAACCCACCAGGAAAGCATTTCTCACAACTCAAGAATTTTAAAGCAAGCCCCTACCACGGTACGCGAAAAAAACGTTAGTTATCTTGAATTGGATTGAGAATACTCGGATCGGCAGTCCCGAAATACGTCCGAGACCCACTTTTTGCGTCTTGACGTCTGCAAGTTAAGCTGGTGCTGCTGTCCGCGAATATTTCGGACCCCCCGCATTATCTGGAATTGTTACAGGTATTTATTTCTACAATTTGATTTCAGACTCTCGTTCACCATCTTAAATTACACCAGAAACGCATTTTTCCTGCGACAAGAGTTTAAGGGTATGCTCTTGCCTTGGTTTCCGAAATAGACAGGCGTCGTGAATTCTCCGGCAAAGTTACAGTAATTTCTCATATTGAGTATTAGATTCGGATTATCCGTTTTTAAATACGTCATGGGCCATATTTTTCCCACTGCAAGGCTTTTAATGAAAGCCTCTGCCGCGTATGTCTAAAATACAGAACACCGACATTATCCGGCAGAGTTACAGTTATTTTTGTAAAATGATTCAAAAATCGGATTTCACACCCCAAAATACGTCGGACATTTACTTTCCGTGCATCTTGGTTTACAATATCTGCTTCCACAGACACATGAGCATTGCGATATTTTGCGAATTTTCCCGTTTTCCGGATTCTTCACATTTCTAGCAATAGAAAAATTATGGCGTGATTCATTGAAATAAAAACTATCCTATGTTTTAAGTTGGGCAAAATCGCACATATTATGCAAAATTATATTCTGATTGGTTGGGTTGCTTCGGAGTCCAATTTATAGTTATTATAGAAAATTTATAGTTTATAATTATTCCAAATTCAGATCACACCAGTGTGATCGTGGTCCCCAGAAAGGGAAAAATTCAATCTCATATCTGATACCGTGTTCCACGAAGTGACCACATATATGGGATCATGGTCCTGAACGAAATAAAATGTCCAATTTTTCGGATTTTTAAAGAGGTTTAATTGTAGGGCATCCATCTCACTGACTGAAACATAACACATTTTAGGCGTTTCTTAAGATACAGTGTCTAAAATCATGGCATCATACACATTTCATGGCAAGAAAATCTCGGCAAAGCAAAATAGTGGACGGAAAGAGAAGCTCAGAGAAAGAAAGAGACGAGTCTTTAAGCAAATTGAATGTCTAAAAAGCAAATAATTGTAGAAAAAAGGACCGCAGGAGTCAATCAGCATTTGGACTCTCTAGTTTCCTTGATTACAGTTAAAAGGCTCCTTTATAAAGAAATTATTTATGGCAAAACTGCAATTACCAAGCCTTTTGTCACATATGTTTGTACCAAACGTCATCTACAGAGGTTTCACACACATAAACCCGGGTCGAATGATAAGAGGAAGAAAATAATATGATTTGACGAATCGTCTTTAACAATTTTCCCTACTGCAGAATGGGTTAACGTTCGGAGGACACCTGTCGTGATTGTGCCAAAACTGTCGAGCATGGAGATGAATGTGGCATGATAGGAGCAGAACTGACGTGGTTTTCTGCTGTAAATGGAGGATCACATGGAAAATATACAGAAATATTAGCTGTCCTGTTCCATCCTATGATCCAAACTTTGTGTTCTGCAGGAGATAGAATTTCCTAGGATGATAATGGACCTGCAGTGGTGATAATCCATGCAGCGGTGCTTGATCATTCATGGATTAAGGAATTCGAGGATTAAGTTGAACATCTTCTTTTTCCGGAACAATCTCAACAAAAAGATACCGTTTTAGTTTCTTTTAGAGCATTCAATATAGTATCGATATCCACCACCGTCATCTCTCCCGGAACATTCACAATATCTCCATTAATAATGACACAAAATTCCTCTAAACACTATTTACTACTTGTATGAATTGATTCCTAGTCAAATAATAACTTATTATTCATCTTCTATAAGATTTAGTCAAATGCTCTTTTTTTTGTTTGTTTATCTTAACAATTACATTTTTACGAAAACATACCATAACACTTGCAGCAGGGACGTTCATTATTTAGCTTAATCAGTGTTCTTAGTATTTAAACATTTCTTCATTTGGAGCAACCGAAGAATCTCTTATGGCAATGTTTAGTGTAAAAAGTTTTCTTCAAAAATTCCTTTCTGAATTCTTTCGCAGTAGAATAGTGTATCTCTCCTTAATCTTCTAATCCAAAATTCAAATTCCGAGAGCATTTTGTAGGAATTTCAATTCATTTGCAGCCTAATTGCGTACGATATTAAGCTTATGGAGTATTGTATTACTAAGTATAAATAATGATATCAATTTATGGATCACAAACTTGGCTGTTATCCTCACAATTACAGTGCTAAGACACAATTAAAATATACGTCACAAAAACAAAGGAAATGCTAAAAAAATACGCTTGTGGAGACGAATTACAGAATGTAATAGAAGTTTTGCTTTTACAGCACCGTCGGAATGGGCGTGGACGTCTTAAGGCATGGGTTAAATGGGACCATGTTATGGGCCTACACTACAATGAGGGTATCGTCTTGTTCTCGACACAGCCTTAATAAGACCATATTTCTAAGAATTTCACAGGTAAATGTTATTTCCGGTTGTATTTTCCAAAACACTAGGAATAACGGACGATGTGTCAATTGGCTACATGTAAAGACATCTATCCTTCTGTAGGCCTAGGCCACTATTACTAATTCAGTCAGAAGGTGGCAGTCAGTCTAACAGTTTGTGCGATTGCAAGACATGCACATTTATTTGTTTTATGTTATTTTTTGCGCGAGTATTTAACAACATGTGATATGTACTGTCTACTTTGAAGGGTATCAGATGAACCCCACAGTTATGTAGTGCCCAGTGCCTACTTTTGCGTAGGGGGTCAGAGTCTCAAGAAATCTTAAAACATCCCTAGGGACGGTTAGTGTTGTTTATTTTTGTCGTATTATACTATTGAAAATTATCTCTGGATATAAGAGGCAACCCCGCTGTCCCTGGTGAAGTTGGAGACACTGAATAATCAGTCATTATAATAAAATCAATACTTTTATTTGTCTTTCAATTTACTGTCCAAATTTTCCTTAAATTAAGGGAGTATAGTCAACTTAATTACTAATATTAATATCTATAACAAATAATTGGATATCTTATATCACTAAGTTCCGATTTAATAATAATTGTCTTGATTTGAGAAGCAAACTTAATCAGCAGAGACTCATGATACTCTTTCTGAATCTCCACTTCCTTCTGTTCTTAACTCTATTAATCTGAATTTCGTGGCAGCCATCGATTCTGTTTTCCTCACTTCATTAGAGTTTAAATAGCCACTTATCTTAGCATAAATAATGGTTCTTCTACGGGAAGCGATTTTACCCACATACCACAGTACAGAAATATTTTTCCTCAGAGGATTTAGCGAAAGGCGTTGATAGGTCCCGTTACAAGGTTACAGCTCTATTATTACGAATTTTGAGTGATAAAGGCATTTGAATGTAGAAGGGTAATAGCTATATAAAAAAGTAGACAATTTCAGGCTAAGTGAAGACCATGTAACTTAACCAATTCCCAGTTTTAACCGAACACTGCTCGGGCACTTGAAATGGCAATTCCCAGATTTGCCCGAGCGGCTTTCGGGCAACAATCCTCTGATTTGCTCGTTTAGTGAGCAACGTTTCTATAACAGATGTCTCTAATAGTCAAGTAAAGTTAGGGTTACAAAAAATGTCTAAATAGGTTTCAAGGATAGGTTTTAATGCATTCGTTTAGACTAGATAAGGCGGGAATTTTCTTTTTACTAGATCGATGTACCACAAGCTACGAACACTTTTTCTTTTAAATTGGGAGCTTGAAATAGAAAAAAAATGCGTGACTAGGAGAGGCTCACAAGAAAAGTAATTCTGATTTTGACTCAGATAGTGAGTCTGTAAATGATTCTGAAAGTAATGAAAGTTTATTATCGGACTTCTCTTGTAGAGTGATAAAATGGATCAGCATCTCACAAATTACCCAATAAAAAAAGGCAAGGAATAATACAATAAATGTTCTGCTTTCTTTTAGATACGTCATTGTGGAATGCTTTCGTTTTATATAAGAAATTGGGGAAAAAATTGTCTCATTTTAATTTCAGGCTTGCTATATAAGATCACCTGATTAAAAGACATGGGGCGGTAAATGAGAAAATAGGATGACCAGGAACATTCCCCGGTCCCTTACGATTGACAGAAAAAACTTTTTAGTAGTGATACCTCCCCACTAACAAAAAATTGAAACCAACAAGACAATGTTTTGTGTGTTGTTCGAAAAGAAACGAATTATGGAAAAAAGGTGAGAAAAGAAACGCGATATTTTTGTCCCGATTGTGATGTTAGACTATGCTTGTCTCTCTCATTTAAAATTTACCTTATACAAAAACAGAATTTTATAAGAGAATAATTAACTGTAAATATAATAATATTACCTTTTAAAATCTCATATACATTTCTGTAAAGTGTTTTTTGAGTTGGCTTATGTCTTTGGAAAAAAGCAAACTTTAATGAAAAATTTATTTTTTCGTGAAAATAAAAGTTAGCATAATTCTTTAAACTCAATATTTATAACATTTCTGACTGCTTATTTGATTTATATAATTGATTTCATCTTAAAAATGTTTACAAAAAATATGCTTATTTTTTCACACATGACAGAAAAAAGGATTTATATTTCGCATCAAAGATTACTATTAGAAGGTACATACAATATAAATATAAAATGAAGTAGCAATACTGAAATAATTTCGAGTTAGTGTAACTAACAAATGTTTGAATTGATCCCACGATCAAAAATTTGATGAGAGAAAAATTGAGGCCTGATGAGTCAACGTTTCTATTATACCGCATCAGGATATATGTAACCCTTGAAAACACCGGCCTTCACAAACATCCAGATCAATTTCTTCTAACAGTTAATCATGATTTAGACAGCTATTTTTTTAGTTTCCTATGGTCTTGTGATCATACTAGCAAAATCAATAATTCTATGTCCTAATTTTTCTTGGGAACATTTCCATAAAAAACACAGCTCTAAAAATTAATCGATGGGCTACATAAAAAATACACAAGAGTATAACAAAAGAAAAATATGCTTTAGATAAATAAAATTGGAGATGTTGGCTAATTTATATTATTCAAGGATTGTTTCTCATTACACTAAATTTTCTTAGAAGCTAATCCGTTATTAGAAGACGAATGAACTTTACAGGGAGAATTACTGAAAGTTCGAACATATATAAATCATCAATATTTATACTGAATTGTTATAACTACAACTTAATGCTAAGCAATATCCTACAGTAAGAAAGTACAATATCAAAATTTTAGGCTTAGGACTAAGATAATAGGGTTAAACATGGTCTCTAAGTATCAAACTTCATATTTATTTTGTTTTCTTCTGTGCTCAAAATGAATGAAAATGAATTAGTTTCTTTTTTTAATTTTAAAATAACGTAATTTCTAAAAATATAAAACCCTTTCATATGACAGCATAAAAAAATAATCTACTTATTGTAAAGTACATATGCAAATAATTAAAAAATATATTGAATTTAATTTGTATTTTATAACCACAAATACAATGCTGTATACCTATTTCCCTATAAACATCCGATATAAAGGACGACCAAAGGGTACCATACAAGAATAAAAAAATTTTATAAAGATTCTTAAAATAAACCAATATTTCTTTTCAAACGGGTTTGTGGATTGTTATTTGTCCATTGCGGACCTAGAACCTTTTCTGGGAGCTGGTATCCCTTTTTAGAGTGTCACCATATAGGTAGATACCAAGTAACTCCAATGTAATTTTGAAGCCCAGTTTCCTTGCTAGAGGGAGGCACCTAGGCTCTAATAATGCAAAATTGTACTCATAATTTAATTTTGCCCAAAGTACCCAAGCCAATCAGGCCCTCTATGGATCTTCAACATGCCGCATAATCATGCAACATGGACGCTGTCAATTTTTGCATCATGAAAGTCCACCGATTGGGGCCGGGGTCAAAACCCCACACTTGGGTATACAAAGCCAGTGCCTTACCAATACAACACTCATCCAGTATAAAGCAATATTATACAGTCCAAGATATTCTGAATATAATATAATATATTACTTAAAAGAAAATTGTAGAAATTTAAAATAAGAAGGCTTTTAATTGGAGAAAGTACTTGATCTGAGTACTCGCACGGAGCGTATTCCCAAAACATTGAGGAATGTGTGGTAAAAATTTACTATGGAGAACCAGACAAGAGGGGAATTCTAAGATGAGCCACGCAAAATGATGTCACCGTGTTACGGTAGATCGGCATGACCGTAACGATCTGTGCAGTGTTCTTTCTTGCGATAGAATGAATGACACGTGGACAGTGATAGAGAGGACCTGTTGCTGCTGAACATATGGTCTGGAATCCTTTGGTAGCTTTTTCTGAAGCTCTTGTTTGTGAATCACCCGGTATTGTTACTTCTCTCTGCTCACTGATCTTAGCTTGTTTGGTACTCCTCCAGTGATTCCCTGTACTGGATCTTACCTAGCCTTTATTGCAGTTATCCCTTTCCTGAGTTGCTGCAAGCTCTCTGGTCGATTTCGACTATTTCTCCACTGCTGTTCTCTTGTCTTTTTGCCAATGAATTTGTCTTTTTGTATTGCTGTGTCTCTGTCATTCGTCTTCTCTATGGACTTAGCTTGAATTTTATGCTATGAATATTTAACTATGAAGCTGCTGAGCATTTGTACTTTGTATTCAAGACTTCTTTTTCAAGATCGTTTTATGCTACGGTTTTTGTTCTATGAAACTTTAGTACTCAACCCATTTCTCTAGAACTTTTTTATGTTTGTAATTTCATCTATTGTAGTACACTGTAGTTGGCTCATTATCTTTTGCTGTATTAAATGTTATGTATAAGTATTCACACATGTAAATTTCCTTGGCCGCTGAACAGCTTCAATGGGTTCACCAATGAAATTATTGATACAGTTAAGATAAAAGTGAGTTCCATCTCAGAAAATGACATGTTGCCAATCAGCGTATCATTGGCTCTAGGATCTTAAAATTAAATTATTTATTTTTTCAGTATTGTCACAACAATATAAATTCAAATTTATTACAAACGGATGGGGTACTTAACTATTTGCGTATTACTAAGTGGAATTACAGATATATTCTAGGAATAAAAAAAACATAAACATATCTAAAACTTTCTTGCATAGAAACTTTATCAAATGTTCTAGTAATTTTGAAATTAAAGAGAAAAAACTCGTGACTTTTTCGAGGTCTTCACTAACACAAAATTTACTACATTTCTTTTGTAGCTGCTAAGAAAAGCACTATATAGATATTTGTACCTCATTAGCAATAAAGCCTCGATTTATAAAGCAGGTTTTGCAATTTATAAAGCAGTTAAAATTGTAACTACTCAGTTATTTCAAAAATTAAGATAATAACCCATTCAGAGTAAACGTTTATTCAGGAAATCAAAAAAATATATACAGCGTAGGAAGGCACTGGTACATATTATTCACCACACATATCAAGGCATTTCTTCCAGGTGTACACCAAACCATTGCAACCAGCAAGCATCGTAGAAATCAATGTCAGGATTGTGCAACCACGTCAGGACGGCTTGAGGAACCTCAGCGCTGCTTCTGCATGAGGACTTCCCTATGTTTCTTTAAAGGTCGAAGAGATTGAAATCACTTGGTGAGAGGTCAGGAATATAAAGGAGGGTAGTCCAAAACTTACCACTGAAAACCCTCTTTTTTCACCTCGCACATCTGTTCCGCCTTTGTCGAATTCCGTCCGCAAAAAATACACCAGTCTTAGTGACACAATACTTGTAACGCACACTTCTACCAATTGACCATGAATTTCAGCAGTAGAATATTTTTCTTTAAAAACAAAAAAAACTTGTCATTCTTGTTTCAGTCGTGGACCAGGCTTCCGTCAAAGCAGCCATCTTTTAATTGACATTTGGTCATGCCACCACAGAACCAGCTCCTTCTACAGGTACCGTTAGAATGCTGATATCGTCTGAGTTATCTTCAGAGGATTTTTAATCGTATGAAGAATTTGGAAACCCGCCAGAGCTTTTGATGCCTTATTTTTTGAAACACAATTACAGATTTTAAATGAGGTAATATACACAATCATTAATAAATGGTTTAAACTAAGAAACCCGCCAGAGCTTTTGATGCCTTATTTTTTGAAACACAATTACATATTTTAAATGAGGTATACACAATCATTAAGAAATGGTTTAAACTAAGAAAAACTTATACAAATTAAAAATTTAAATGTCGAAATAAAATTCAAGTTAAAGTAATAGTTGGTACTTATTCTCCAAAGGAAAATTTAAGATAAAAATGCCTTAAATTAGGGAAGAGGCCGAAATAAAAAAAAATAAAACGATTGATTTTTTTAAAAAAAATTAAATCATTCTTTTGACAACATCTAAGTAATACCACAACCTCCCCCCCCCCTTTCCTGCAGTAAAGTGATTAAGTGGACTTTTTTGAACTTTGAGATATCTAGGCACGAAGGGATGAAGGAAAGCTTAATTCAATTTACTTTGAAACATCCTAGTGACAGTGTCAATATTAAAGTGTGTTTTTTATATTCCTTTCTCAAAGGGGAATTAAAGAAAAAAAATTACCAATGAAGGCAGATCGAATAAAAAGCAAAGATGCTCAGCAAATCGGGAATTGAAAATTTAATTAAAAAAGCTATCTGAAAATTGAATTTGCTCTTTGTTTTTCAAATAAAACTTATGATAAATTACAAGCAATCAATAAAAGAGACATATTTATATATTTATAAAGATATACAGTGGATTTGATGTAAGCTATCGAATATCACACCACATAATCGAAATCTATTTTAATATTTTTTTTTTTTTTATTTTCAAAATTGATAACAAAAGAGCTTTAGCTAAGTAATCCCTTAAAATTTCCAGAAATATTCAGTATTTTAGTAAATATATAAAAAAAGCAGTTAAGATCTTAAATGTTATAATTTT